>JAGDQP010011308.1:1241-53322 GCA_022664845.1 Lepisma saccharinum
ATTATTATTAAAATTCTAGGAATGACATTTATTTATTATTTACTTTTATTTTTTATATTTTCGAATACAGTCCAAAAGTAATTATATATGGTACAGACAATAAAATTAAACGATGAGAAAGTAAACAAGGAAAGAAGATGGTTTAAAAGAAAGATGGTACCTGGTCTAAAAGAAAGTACCATTCCAGTAGTTGCTTTAAAACACTGATGAAGAAAAAGGAAAATTTTCATTTAGGATGGCCTGTCCCGAGATTTCGATTGGGTAGATCCGCTTTTGCTATCAGCGCATTAGCATGGCTTCACGGTGTTCGGTTGATAATAATAATAATATATTTTCGAGGAAAATTATAAATACAACAAATGTGAGTGAAATATAGCACAGAAGATAAATGTCAGCAATACATCTCAAATACTAATTCGTTGATTTAAAATACCAAAATGTTGTTCAGTGACACGTTAACATTATTTTAGTGACTATTATTTTCTATAAAGTTTGGGTTTATCTAGTACAAAGACCATTTATTCCAGTTCTTATCAAAAGATGTCAGGCATGCGGTGCGTTTCATTAATTGTAAATGTTTTCATAACATTTGCTTAAATTTAAGATTTTATTGTTATTTGTATTGGTAAATTGCACAAATTTCGTTTAAGTATCCCTCCAAAGGGAATCGTTCTTTATTAATACCGGTAATGAAGAATATAATTAGATTCCAGATAGTAAATTTTAAGATTTTATTGGGACAAAATAGCTGCAGAGGAAGACGACTGTCGCCTAGAGTCCAGATGATAAAGCAACTCGCGTCTCAACCAATGGGCACTTTGTCCCGCGTAACACTCGTACGGGCTCCTCCTGTCATAATGTATCCCGTAGACTTTAGTCGTTAGGCCAAGTTTGCAAATACAGAGCTTCATTCGGGCAACATGTGACGCAAAACACTTTAACTGAAAACACTTGCTATGGTTTTGGGGCCATAAAATATCCCGGCATACGAAACCATAGTCTTTGTTTACAGAAGGTGGGAAAGAAATGTTCATAACTTTCATTGTAACAATTAATTCGATAGTTCATTTGAATATGCCACGAAAATGGAGTACGGATTGAGATATTGAAAAATGAATACGATAACAAGAGCCATGAAGAATCACTAACAAGTAAATTCCTCAAACGACAAGGTACCGGCACTGCCTCGTTGTTGATATAAACTTACTTGACATAATATGGTATTACAAGAGACAGTAAAATGTCGCGAGTCGCAAAAATTTTAAACACTCAAGAATCGTATGAGTAGGTAGGCCCTAAATGGCTATTAACACTTTGCGAACATGTAATTTTTAAATCGCGAAATGCTCGCGAAATTTGGACATTTTGCTTCCATCCACGAATTCTGAGCACTACTCACGAAATTATATCATTTTTATTTATTCATTCACAGAAATAATGCCTAAAGAATCGGAAAAATTATAATTCCTCTCAAGAACGTCGCTACAAATTTTCCCAGGGGGGACTACAAAGTGCACACAAAATTATATATATATATGTATATATATAAGAGAGAATACCAATTTCGAATTTATGGCAGAGTGGAAATTAAAGAGTGGAATTCTCATATACCTATAAATATTTAACCGGAACCTTGTTTCTCTCCTACTTTCTAGGGAAGAACATGCTAATAGCTTGATGAATTATAATAAATCGTTTTAGAATAAAATGAAATTGAAACAATCATAATTTTCAAATTAACAAAATTTAACCTGAACTCACACCACATACAACATATTCTAACAGTGACTTATCAGCAACGCTGGACAGTAACTTGTCCAACATCTTTGAATACTAATTAGCATCAAATGTTTTACTAGGTCTCCCTGGCATGTTAGAACGTGTTGTTCTTTCTTCCTTCCTTACTTACTCTATGGCTTACAGAATTCGCAAGTTCATTGCCGCAGTAACTAACACTCTGCATAGGATATTGCACGTTGTTAATCACAATGGACATTAACGTAGCGTGATCAATGGATATTAATATTTTGAAGCCACAAAGACAGAGATGGTATTACATTGTCAGATAGAGAGAAGTTTCAATAATTCAGATAAAGTTAAAACAGTGAGTGAGTATTAGTGCTTATATCAAATGTTTAGTTAGATGTTGAAGGTTAAGGAAATAACATACTTTAACAAATGTTAGTAGATAATTGATGTGCAATATTTCCTGGGGAAGATGTTTATTAGGTAAATTTCTATTCGTATATGAGTTACCAATCGCGGTCAAATCATGATGTGGAAAATTGTATGGCTACCAGCGTGTATTACATTGGTTGGTTATTTGAAAACTGATCCACAAAAGTGATTGTCAGACTTAGTGAAGAACAAGAATCACATTATTTCTGAGGAGCTGCAGAAAATGAATCGGTTATAAGTATTGTGAATTTCCACTGCACAAATCGAATAAGGAATTTGCTCTTATAATTTTATTGATGACTAGTGTTAGAAATATTCTGAATCTTAACACATTTTTTTAAATGTATTTTTCATGAACGACAGTGCTCTACCATTACATAACTTAAAAAAAAGGTAACTCGCTATTTCCTGGCCATCGTTTAGCTACAGATGAAGTAACACCAAAAACTTAACAAGCCAAAAAAAAAGGAGCCAGCTACAGATTCATTATGTGCGTCGGTGGCTCAGTGGCTGACCGCGTACCTCTGGTGCGTGGGGTCCCCGGTTCGATCCCAACTTGTACCTAGTGGTTTTGTGGTGGACAAACACGGTGTGCGTAAGTATTCCCGGGATCCTCGTGTTTGCTCCCACTTTCCTTATTCCACCAATTCTCCCATCATCATCCATTCTACTTGTTGCCTAAAGGCCTATACAAATTTAAATTCAGACTCGTTATGAGAGTCCTTGGTAATCACGCTCCATTTTTAATATATTTTAGAAAAACGAACAAATGACAGTTGAAATGTTAATTTAGAAAGTGGGCAAGATTATTCTTTAGAGTATTAATCAAATAAACTAATCCAAAATTTGAAAATACTTGTTATTGGTGGGAAATTTGAAATCCAGGGCTATGCCAACCTACGTTACGACCACCACATATCTTGGCTAAAACAATTAGCTTTAAAATCTGAAACACTTCATTTCATCAATGCCAACAAGTATTATATATGTCCTGTTTCAAAATTTCAGTATTGCTCTTGATTTGTTCTAAGCTAAAAAAAAAATAGGATGTGTGAGTATACCAATATGTCTTAATTTAAGGGCCCCTACATATTTTGTTAAAGAAATGTTTATATTATCATTATCTGACTCATGCTTTTTAAACTTTCTATATAAGTTTGTGTATGTGTGTGTATGTGTGTGTGCGTGAGAGAGAGAGAGAGAGAGAGAGAGAGAGTTGGGGGAGAGATACTTATTTTGTTTTCCTATATGCTTTCTAGACGAACTGCGGGAAGCTTCATAAAAGAAAAAAAGAGTAACTTGCAAACAATAAAAGTTATTTGATGGTACAATAACACCATTCGTGTTTTTACTTTCGGTACGTTTACAAAGTGTTTTTGTGGGTATACATTGGCGTATTTGTGATCATATACATTAAAATGAATATGGTAATAAATCAGGAAATTTAACTGCAGTATCCATTATGAAATGCATGAAGTGATAAGCATGAAAACAATCACCAGATATATGAATATAGAATAGCAAAATATATAAGGAACCGAGGGCCAGGGAGGTAACTAGTCCCCCTTGCCCTCCCTGCCGACGCCCTTGATTCATCTTCAGAAACCTATCATCGGATTGCTGTAGCAAAGAGAATGTTAGAATGCAGTACACTTTATCCTCAATTGATGACAGCAATTTTGCAAACATAGTTTGCCATCTAACAGAACAATTTAGATTTATGCCAGGAAAAAGTACAACGGATGCAACTTTTATATTAAGACAAACTATGGAAAAACATTAGGAAAAGGAGTGCATATGGTTTTAATTGATTTGGAGAAGGCCTACGACAAAGTACCACGTCAGGAAGTATGGAAATGATTGAGGAGAAAAAAGAGTGCCAGAAAAATATGTAAGGATAATCCAAGATATGTATACAGGAGCTAGAACTCAGGTAAGAAGTAGTGTGGGATTGACACGCCAAATCCCTGTTATGGTTGGATTACATCAGGATTCACCCTTAAGCCCGTACCTTTTCAACGTAGTCATAGACGTTATAACTCAGGATGTGAGAGATGAAGCCCCTTGGTGTATGATGTTTGCCGATGATATGGTACTATGCAATACTAATAGGGCAGAACTTGAAAGAAAAGTAGAGAGCTGGAGGAAGTCTCTGGAAGATAGAGGTCTAAAGATTAGTAGAACGAAAACTGAGTATCTTGAGTTTAACAGAGAAGGAGATGGAGAAGTGATGTTGCAAGAAGAATGATTGAATAAAGTGAAAGGATTTAAAAATGTAGGCTCAACTGTTACTGGGAATGGCGATTTGGACTCGGAAGTAACACACAGAATGCAAGAGGGATGGCGAAATTGGAAGAAAGTAAGTGTCGTTCTCTGCGACAGCAGATTCATGGTGAAGAATAAATGGATGATTTACAAAACAGTGGTTAGACTAACAATGTTATACGGAACATAAATATAGCCAATTAAGAAAGCACAAGAGATTAGATGTCACCGAAATGATAATGCTACACTGGATGTGTGAGATAACAGGAAGAAACAGAGTGAGAAATATGAGAGTAAGAGGTACAACCAAAGTTGTAGAGATATCTAAGAAGATACAAGAAAGAGGACTGCGGTGGTATGGCAATGAGGAGAACAAATGACTATGTAGTCAGAAGAGTGATGGCAATGCAAGTGGAGGGCAAAAGAGGTAGAGGGAGGCCAAGGAGCAAATGGATGGATAGGATCAAGAAGGATCTCGGAGAGAAAGATCTTTCAGGGAAGAAGTTCAGGACAGGGCTTTGTGGAGAAGACTCATCAAAAACGTCGATCGACGTAGGTGGAAAAAGGCGGAGAGAATGAAGAAGAGGTTGTCATCTAACAAATCTGGAACTGTGTTCATCATATGCCAATGAGTATTGAGCTGAATTATTGAGACAGAAATTCCTTCACAGTTGTACATGGGTTTATTAAAATGTTGATACTTGTTTTCGCAAGGTGTAAGAAGTATGTGAAAGAAATGCTATTTTTAAAGGTTTTCAGCAGCATGCATTAGTGGTAGGTTTATGTCTAAAGTTTTAAATTGTAATTCAATACAATTACTTATTTTTAGCTTTCTAGAAATGTAGTCTTGTAGTCACGAAATTTTACCTTTTACTCACGATTTTTTAAACATTTTACTCACGAAATTTAAACACATTTTTTTCACGAAATACCTAGTACTGTATCTAGGTACACGATAATATGACAGATACAAAAGTTATTCAACGTGAAATGACCAGATGAGTTTGCTCTACCATTTCTTAAATTCCATATGCATTTTCACCAGAGATAACATAACTAGTGACCATGGGCGGATTTAGGAGAGAGATCTTGGGGGAGCAATTACTTTAAACGCTATCGTTTAGAATCAAACATTTAAAGTCATTCTGAAATGACTGAGGTGGCAATTCCTCCCTCATAAATACGCCAATGTAGTGACCTGCTGAAAACTCGCTTTAGTTTACTTTTCTTCAATGTCTACCGCAGTCTCGAATTAACGGGTGTGTTTTGCCGTATGATGTGTAATAATAACTATTTGCAATAGTTTATTTTAAAGAGGTTCGTTTGCATTATATTCTATGACAAATGGAATGTTCTAATCAGACACAATAGATGTCCAGAAAATGTGTGTACATTGACGATAAGTCCTTTATTAATAGCATTTTGGAAAGTTCAAAATTAGTCATTGAAGTGACTAATTTTACCAATTATAAATACCCATAGAATGAAATGAATGTGAAACCACACGCCAGAGGTTGCATTACATGAAAAATGGATAGAGAGAATTCTGCCTCGGTAGAATGAACATGAGTTATAAGTCTTTTCTGGTAGTGTTTTGCTTCAAAGTTAGAACATTAACGAAAATTGCGAATTTCAAGATTGTTATTATAGAATTACGTATGTTTCTTTTTATGGTTCATAATAGTGTTCATGATAAGGCTGTAATAATAACTTCTAGAAATTCAGAATGGATAGAACATCTTTGGATGATCCAGAGAGATTTAATAAACAAACTTGGCAGTGCTGAAGGGAACACTAGGAAACGTTCGTAAAGCACGATTGAATAGTATTAGCTTATTTTTAAACGCTTAAAGGAATGGAAAACTAACGTGTATTAATTTGTACTGAGTGGAAGGCACTCATACGTTACGTTCGTTATGGCTCGGGCTCCAAGCCTCGCACACTGCGAAATATACAGAGAATATGAATTGGAACGGAATGCCTACCAGATAATTGATAGTACTAATGATGAAGATGACGTCCCAGCGTCTCAACGTCACGTATTGAAAAAAATGTTTCACGTGAGAACCTTTGCCACAGAGCCAGCACACAAACACACTAAGATTACACACAAACCAATAACGAGCTTAGATTTAAAGATGGAGAAACTGTACTGATACTGTTTTGAAGCTCTTCAAGTGCTATATACATTGAATGTTACGTATTGTGATAGTATGTTTTAATTACCAAGGTTTAGTATCACATAAACTTTGAAAATTAAATGAATAAACATTTTTCTATCAGCTTTCCTTTTAATATATCCCAAAGAAGGGATCAGAAATGAATAAACGTCTTGACTGCAGTAATTTTCCTATAATTTTATACAAAAATGACACTTCTATCGCTATTCTTTGAAATGCAATACGCGTTTAAAAATTTAATTACCAATTCTGACAGCGACCATTTTGAGGACGTATAACCCCTAAACTCGACGTGGGGTTCTCTAGTATCATTTTAAAATTCATTTCCTTTAATTGAACGCAATACTAAAGTGTTTACTTTGATCAACTGAGGAATTATGCCTATCGAAAATTCCCAGCATAAAATCGACCAGCTCGTTCAATATTTAAGATATAACAATGCTGTTCATCTCGTTTGAAATATTAGATAACGCGCTGTCACGTTTATTTCAGGGCGTTTTTCAGTATTAGTGAGAGTTTCACAGCTATTTGCTATTAAAATTATATAGTGAAAGGAGCAAAACAGCCGCCATATTTAAATATGGCAATAGCATAATTATAAACACCATATTAACTGGAATTACTGAGGCAAATCATTATCAAAAATTTGACGAATGAACGTTAATTCTTAGAGAACATATCGTTCAGTTTACGTGTGGACACCATATTGATGACGTCGAAACTCCTAAACTCGACACGTGATTCTTTGGACTTTTTGTGAAAAAACAGACGAAATAGTACTACATTTTGCAAGAGATTCGTTTCATTTTTTGAATGTCTAGGTAGACCCCAAAATATGCCTAATTTGACTGCACTACCATACAAATCAGAAATTACGAGAAAGTATACGATATCTATGCACGATGCCTCGATCAACTAAAAAGTTAACAATTACGATGGATGTAAAATCTATGTCTTGCAATATTGGAAGTAAATGTTGTGCTTCTATTCTTTATTTTGCACCAAAATGTATTTCATCGGGGTAATAAACATAGTCTGTCCCTTCCCCACTGTAACCAAAATTATGATAATGAGAGAGTGCAAGCGATGGAGAACTTCTTTCAATCCGTCTTTTCCCACCTACGTGGGGTCGGTGTTTTGGAAGAATCTTCTGCACAAAGCCCTGTTCTGAACTTCTTCCTCTGACAGACCTTTCTTCCCGAGATTCTTCTTAACCCAATCCATCCATTTCCTCCTTTGCCTTCCTTTACCTCTCTTGCCCTCCACTTCCATTACCATCAATCTTCTAAGTACATAGTAATTTGTTCTCATTACACCACAGCAGTATTCTTTCTTGTTTCTTGTTGGATATCTCTACAACCTTGGTTCATCCCCTTACTCTCACATTTCTCACTCTGTCTCTTTTTGTTATCTCACGCATCCAGCGTAGAACTCTCATTTCTGTAACATCTAATCTCTTTTCTTGTGCTTTCTTTATTGACCATGTTCTGCTTCGTACACCATTGCTGTTTAATCACTATTTTGTAAACCATCTCTTATTCTTCACCGTGATTCCGCGGTTGTTTGCTATAGAGAACGTGGTACATTAATGTCTTATAGTTTTCGAAATCAGTAAAAAAAATTAATCCAGCCTCAATATCATGATCAGTAACTAGATAATTTTGCATAGTATTTTGAACATGTGAGAGTAATGATAATGTAGTATGCCATGTAGCTCGGATGGCAGAAAAATGAAGACTGCATTCCATATTGGTTGGAAATCCGGAGGGAAAGAGACCGTTGGGAAGATAAAGACGACGTTGGGAGGACAATATTAGAAGGGATCGTCGAGAAGTAGGTGTTTGTGATGAAAACTGGCTTTATCATGTCCAGAATAGATTCCGATGGCGAACGTTTGTTATTACCGCGATGAACTTCCGAGATCCGTAAGCAATAGAGTAAGTACGTAAGTAAGTAAGCAATGATAATAAGGATTATTCTTCCCAGAAGAAGGTTTATGACTTTTATATAAGAGATACACAGACTTGGCTTTCATCAAGTGAAAGGGACTAAGGATAGGGTCTACAGTTTTTATTGGACTCTAACATTGACGTTATAGTAAATAAAAAGTGATTCCATCACAATACAGCCTAGTAGCTTACAGATTGACAAGGAAATGAAGCACCGTAATACAAAAATGTTGAATGACTGGAAGGAGCTACATTATGAAATCCGCCATCTTGAAATCCGCCATACTGGATGGAGGTCAATTTTGTGCACTGGCAAATACGACATCTAACTTCATTGATCATAAATATTAGCTGTACTTGAGTCGTGTGATTTCGACTTCATTTGCATTTAAGACCAAATTCAAAACGTACCTAATGAACTTCGGTAGCTGAGGAATTTTGGACAAATATTGGGATAGGCTAGAAAGACACAATATTTATTTATTTAGTGACAACACAACAGGCAATGGCCTAATCACAGTGTTGAGCTTTATAAAGTAGTTGTACAGAGTTTATTGACAATCGCATCTCTAAATTCTTTAGGCGACATAAAGCATACGTCCAGATCATTGTGAACTGTACAGAATTTGTTATATATAGTTCTTGCCATTTTACAGTGGAATAGACCAGTATTATTAACGCGAGTTTTAAATGTTGGGACGCGAAACTGTAATGTTGAAACTAAATCCATATAATCTGACTTATTTTGAACAATTTTTTGAAGAAATAACAGATCAGCAATGTTGCGCCTTTTGTTGCAAGCTCTGAATATTAAAGTTCTCAAGGACTGCATTGTAACTATCATAAGCAAGATAGATTCGAGTTCCTTTAAAAGTCAGGAATTTAAGAATTTTTGATTGGATTTTCTCTAATTGTTGGCAATGTTTCAATTGATATGGATTCCAAATAGAAGAAGCATATTCTACCTTGGAGCAAACATAAGCATAGTAAAATTTTTCCAAGGTTGATATATTGTTGAATTCATCCTAATTACGAATCCTAGTAACTTCAAGGCTTCATTTGTTATATTTGTAACGTGTATGTTAAAAGTCAACTTCGAATCTAAACTGACACCAAGATCCTTAACTACAGTAGGTCTGTTTAGTACAATTTTATTAATGAAATAATCAAATTGATGAGTGGTTTTATTTCTATTAAATGCTCATACTTTACATTTACTTATGTTGACTGCAAGTTGATTAATAGCACACCAGTTTGCAATATTGAATTGGTGACGTAAGTTGCAACCACGTTATATGCAGAAAAACAACGATTTCAAAATTGAAACTGCTATAACTTTCCCATTTTCCGACACTGCGTTATATGTTTTTCATACGATATTGACAATTACTAGAGGATACCAAATCCCTAAATAAATGTATGTAGTGCCATTTGAATAAAATATATGTTTTGCAACACTGACAATCGGTTTATAGCAGATTTTATCAAAGAATACCAACAATACCGATCGGTACCGTTTCTAATTTATTGCGAGATATACATTTTACTTATTATTATAAGGAATCGCTTCTGGATTCCAAGTTAAAGTACTGTATCTTCAAAACGAAGCGGGATTCGACCCATGCTCATATTTACATTTTAGTATGACCCGAATTCAATTCAATTAAATTTATTATTTCCAATATTCTTATTACATTATATTTATAGATTTTAGTTAGATTTAGGAAGAATCAGCCGTTTTTCGATTCTCCTTTTGCTTATGTCACATATAAGTGGTACATTGTAGTTTCGTGCTAGATATAAAGTTTAATAAGTACAATACAAAAGAACTAAAATTACTTAAATACATTTATAAAATTTTCAAAAACAGAGAACAACTTAAAAAATTAACGTACAAACACAAATCACATAAAACACTGAAACTATCACCTCCGAAAATATTGGACATTTTTCTAATTTCAAAAAAATATATAAGTTTTTATTGAGGTGGGAATACTGTGTGTGTGACATCACACCCTGTCAGCAAGAGCGACACACGCAGAGAGTCAGACAGACAGACAGGATCTGAATGTCATACATGTGCTTTGACAGGCAGTATTATTATTATTATTATTATTATTATTATTATTATTATTATTAATGTTAGTTTTAATGAAAATATTTATTAAAACAGTTTTGAAAAGCCGGGTACATTCAGTTTATTCAGAACATTGCTGTTAACATTGCTCAGCGGATAGAGAATTCAGAGAAATGTGTTGTTTTTTTTAGGATTTACAAACCCGGCATCAATTATGGGAGAACTGAGTATCAACAGAAGTCCAGACTTCATTACCAGAAGTAGTAGGCGGAAATCCAAATTTTAAACTACAGTATACCATTGAAAATTACACGCTTATTCTACACTATTCAACGTAACTTTCCACATAATATTGAATCTTTGTACACAACCTATGCCAGTAGTTTATCGTGCTTTACGGTCTGAACGAAAGATGCCTAAAGACTACATAAACAATTCAATTCATCATGCTTTACTCAGGGTGAACCTTAAATTTTTCTGCTGTTCCAACTTTCACTTTCAGTGAAAAAAAATATTGCGAACAGTTTTAGTACACGTTTTCCTGAGAATAGAGCCTACTCTGGCAAGGAAATTTACCACACGAGCACTCGTATATATACTCGTTTAAGGGCAGTTCGACACGAAAGAAAACAAGTTAGAACAGAGCGATATGATTCTAAATATCCATAATGAAAAAAATGATGGTACCCTCTCCGACTGACAACGGAATCAAGCAACGCAAACCAACATGTACACTATAGGCTTTGTACGACATCGTTCTGCCTTGGTTTCTGGCGTTCAAACTACTTTCATTAGTGTACGCGTGCCCTTACGCATTAAACGTCTTCAATATTTAGTGTGCGCATCTTGTAATGATAAGGACTCGGGTTCTACTCCCGGTGTTGACCAGAGTGACTTAGGGTTTCCCAGAGTCAAACCAGACAAATGCTGCGATAGTACCTCGTATAAGGGCCAATTCCTTCCAGAGTCTTTCATTCGACTTTATTTCGAGATAGCAAAATAAAAATAAGTCGTTAACAAACTACAATTATAGGCAAGGTTTATTAATATGAAGCAGTACAATGAATATAATTTTTCAGATTTGTTGAAACTAGCAAACTGACAAAAATTTGTTATTAACTTGTTTTCAGGAAAACAAATGGATTAACATGGAACTGTAATATAGAATTAGGAATAAAGTATGAAAAAGGCATTATATACTACAATAAATATAAGTAATTCGTATGGAATTGGCTGTAAACAGGATCAAAGTAATTATATGATGTTTTCATCGCTGAAAAGTAACAGAGCCTTTTGCACCAGATCCTGATCCTTTTCGTTGTCTGGAAGAACTTAAGAAATAACGCTGTTGTTAACCATTCTTACGAAGAAATGAGTTTTTTGTATGTAAATTAACACTTTCGCTCTTGTAACGTAAGACAGAAGTATTTCTATAACTTCTCACCGTTAGCCCTATCATGGTTCAGATCCTATCTCTCACATAGAAAGCAAAGAATTATCACTAACGACACACATTCAAACTGGATACCTGTTCCATGTGGTGTCCCACAAGGCAGTATTTTAGGACCGCTTCTTTTGTCTCTGTATATAAACGACCTGCCTAAAAATATTCTAGCCAGCAAATATCACTTATATGCTGATGACCATCAATGCTATATCTCGTCCGACCCATCGAGCATAGTTAGTTCACTCCAGTACTTAAAGTCAGATATTAGAAACATCTGTTCTTGGGCACGTGAAAATGGATTAGAAGTTAACCCATTGAAATCAAAATTCATTATGATCGGATCACGGAAGATACTTTCCTCCCTTAATACCGTAAACATCACTGGCCTCGATGTAAATGGCGTTATAGTTCCCTTAAGTGAAAGCGTAAACGACCTTGGTCTATATATAAACAAACACTTAGCCTGGACAGAACATGTGAACAACCTTTGCAGAAAAACGTATGGCGCATTACATTCTCTTCGCCGCTTAAAAAATTATCTCCCCTAATCCAGGAAAGCCACTTTAGTGCAATCCCTTGTAATATCACAAGTGGATTACTGTGATGCTGCTTACATGGACCTTACTGAGGACCTAGCAAAACGCTTACAACGCATCCAGAATGCCTGTGTCCGCTTCGTCTTTAACGCAAAGTACTTCGACCATTTATCACACTATTATAATAAATTGGGCTGGTTTGATCTTCGCACGAGACGCCGTCAACATGCTCTAAATTTACTTTATAAATTAGTCATAACCAAAAACACCGTCATACTTGTCATCCAGGTTCAAATTTCTCAATGACACTCACTCTTTAAACACCCGCTCTAAAACTCTCAGTGCCAAATCATAAATCAGAGTACTACTCAAAATCTTTCACTGTGTATACTACTAGAGCTTGGAACGAAATCCCTGCACACATCAGGGACTCAGGTTCTCTATTAACATTTAGACGAAAACTTAATTGCTTTTTATCCCAGTCACAATTTCCTCTGACTCACTAGACACACGAATGTACAGATCAACACGAAACTATATTATATATCATCATCATCATCATCATTATTATTATTATTATTATTTACTCTCTAGTTAGTATTTTTTCTCTCTTTTAGTAATCACATTATGATTGTAATATTATATATTTCTTCATTTTTAATTGTAGTTGCTATAGTGTGAATTTGCGTGTCCATTTTTTGTTTGTTTTGTAGTGTTTAATTACACATTTTGTAGTGTTTAATATAAATTTGATGTAGAATGTTTAAATGGTTGAGTGGAAGAAAAGGTTATGCCTTAACTCCGCCATTCAAAATAAGAATAAATGAAATGAAAGTATGTTGGAGAAACTGAAGACTACGATATTTCTGCTTCTACCTTTATTGCAAGAGCTCCATTGAAATTACACTTTTAAACTCCAGTAATCCAACCGGGCTGAGATAAGGTTTCATAAGAGCCTTCAAAATTAAATTAAAATTTAAAAAAAACAGTAATCTAATACTACTAGTATTACCACTAAATTTACTTTGCCTACAGTTTGCTAGGGAGTCCATAGGCCTTTAAGAAAAATTCATATTATATCAGTAAAGTTTTGTGCTAATATAGAAAGATCTAGACTGGAATCGTAAAGCATACGCTGTTTCCACATATTATGGCAGGATATATCTATGATCACATCTTGAATTGTTTTTTATTAAACTTATTCTTTCTCTATTTTTAACGTGATTATCGTCATTTCCGTATGTGTTAAGAGTGAGCAGTTTAGTGGACTGCATGTACGTATGCAGACTGTCTATTTGGTTGTCTGTTGATACCACATATTTCACTATAATGATAAGCAAAAACGTAGAATTTATTAACTCACAAATATAGAATAAAATGGAGAAGGTCCGAAGCAAGGAGGTGCAAGTGGGATTAAAAATCTATTAAGGAGTTCTGAGCCTCGGAGTTCGTCATGCAGTTCAATATGCATCTATATTGATCAGGATTGTAGGAGAGACTCTAATTTACGTGATAAGATAAACATTTGTCTCATACCAACCTTTAATCTTGTCATTTCTATCTTCTGTTGTAACATAGATTACGTTTGCTGCATGATTAGTGGTTCCTCGATTCCTCAGGATTGAAGTAAATGCCGCAACACTTCTTACTGAAAGCTTTATTTTCAACACACCTTACTTCTTCATATCTATGGGTTGAAAATTAAAATGTCACAATATTTTTATATCTAATGTTATTTTGCTAATCCTAACAACGAACTCAGTCAAATTTCGAACAATAATTTCTATTAAGTATATTGTTTCAGCATTTAAGAGAGACCAATGACACGAACTCTCTCGGAAAGGATGATTGCAGTTGATCGTTTCTTTATCGAACGATTTTCAAAAATATCTTACAACATAGGATCTAGAACTAATACTGAAAATATGTGAAGCTATTCTCTTTATTTCCAAATATAAAGCATAAGGGAGTTTAAAATTATACTGATAAAGAGAGATGTATGAACAATCAGAACTGTGGCCTTACCGATTCTATTTTTGGAATTCTTTTTCCACCGAAAGGGTGAAGATTAAAATGAGTGAGCATGTTAGCAAACATTAAGAATATCTAATATAATTTTGGATGTGTGTGTGTAATGATAAAAATAGAATCTGCTGTGCTGATCTTATGCGCTGTTATTAGGTCCACCTAAAAATTAGAAAACATCAAAAAGTGAACTGTACAACATTCTGATCGTCCTAAATTAATTGAATTAACATGTTTCTAGGTTATGAGTTAGCGAAGCGCACTGCTTAATAACTAATATATAATTTAAACAGAATATAAAATTAGAAATACAGTAATAAAGAATTATTAAAATGCATGCAAATTGTCAGATGAAGGAAGCAAAATGGTTAACAGACTCCACATTTTCTTAAGAAATTATTTAGTGTGGAATTCTGTTGTACAATCTACAAAATATTATTAACTTCAATGAGTTAAGAGTTAAATGGGATATATAGAAGCAGATTTATTTCTCATACAAAAAATAATATGTTTTATATTGTTAATAATGATGTAGTTATTACATTACGCATTTAGCATCTAATAGGTTCTAATAGATGGTGAGAGCAAGATTATAATTAGGGAGCGGATTTTTGGTGGGGAACAAATGCTGAATTTCCCATTTGGTGGTGATTGTACTTTTTGGTGGAATTTGGTGAAATAAAATTACAAATTCGACCGCCAAAGACCATGCACTGACGTGAATCGTTGTTTCAGTATTGCCCTAATACATTTTGATTTTTGATGGACGATAGAAAGATAATAAAACTTTGAGAATATATTTAAACGAACGTGCCAATGTTGTAAGTGTACTTAGTTTCAAAACTCTTTCTGAAATTGCAGAGTTAATTGACATAAATCATATTATAAAAGAAAGGATCTCAATAGAGTCATTCCATCAATTTTCACCAGATTCATAAATAATAGATTTACACACAATTTTCAAAAAATCTGGAAATAACACATGTTATTTATGTGTGCTTCAAAGTAGCGAAAACAGGTTTTGCATTTTTACTCGCACACGGGGGAAGAGATGGAGGGGAAAGGGGATTCAGTCATGAAAGTTTTCGCATAGGACGTACACTTGCCTTTTTAAATACCTTGTGTTCCGTAAAAGATATTGAAATGAAACAAAATCAGTACTTTTCGCTAAGGTAAGAGCTTTAATTTGAGAACAATTTTATAAAATTCAGATCACAAAAACGTTACAAAATAAAGCCTTGAAAATTCGTAACATTTTGTTTTTTGTGAAATTTCTTATCACCAAAAAGAGAACCTAAATCGTGGAGTACCCCTTTAGTATTTTTTTTAAATGCCTCTACAATAATTTCGTTGTATCCATATTATTAGATGTGAGAATAAGTGTTCTCCCTTTTGGAAAATAATGTCTAAATACAGTCGTGTGTGTAAAATTTATGAAGTTCAATATCTTTTATCTCAAAAGCAGATAAACCTTAAAATATGTCTAAAATTTTTACCACAAATGTTCCTAACCTATTTGGGTTTAATCCCAAATTTTCATCAGAATACTTTGCCCCAGTTTGGTTGCTCGAATCCTTTCAAAAGCAATTATTTTTCTAACATTTATATAAAAATAGTACAAAGCTGGTATTTATTTATTTTTATCGCGACTGATTAATTAACGGCTGTCATTATTTTATTACGGCACATGCAAATATTTGTATTAGCAAACGTTTACGGAAAACGTAATGTCTGCGGACTGGTTTATCATAGAACATTGAGACAAAAACATTTCGTCCTTAGAATCCGCTTGTAAGTGAAAAGTCTAAAACGTAATAGAAATGGCCAAAAATGCATCCAAACGTGACTGTCGAAATAGAAACAATTCCGACTTTCACTGTGATGTTCGCTCGAAAGGGATTGGACATCAAAGTTGTTTTTAGTACAGTATTACATATAAAGTTATATTGAAATTATACAAAATATGAACATTGGTATGTACTTCCATAATTTTATATAAATTCCTGGAAACTCAACAATTTCGTATTTTTTCCATATTGGAAAGCCAATATCTTGGGTGGGACAAAATAAAAATCTTTTTAACACGTGCTTTATTTATGTCAAGAAGCTACAACAGAAGTTTCAACATTTATATTTATTCCAAGGGTGTTATAAATAAATTTGAATTAACGGGAATGTAGAAAGCATCTCACCGCTGAAATAAATGAAGTTTCCGTGCTAAACAGATCAATATTCATCGGAAAATCATTGTAGAACTTGGGCAACCTGTGTAAGATCGAGCGCAGGATAATATAATTCCTGGGCAGAAGAATATATAATAGGTGATTGCTTCGAGTAGGCCAAGTAGGATAGGAATACGAAAATGAAGTTAGGTTAGAGAGATTCAGATCTTAATTTTCATGGGCTAATTTGTACAAGAATATGGCATCAGTTATTTTTCTTAGGATATCTAGTGGGCAGAGGTTTAGGATATATAAACTATCTTGTTTACATGAGCTGGGAATGGCTGGTATTCTAGAGTACAATAGCTAGAAAAAAGTTACGTACAGAGTTCAATCTAGAGAGATGCGTTTGCGAATTAGGAATGAATAATACTCGTCATCGCTTCCGTTAAAGATAAATTTCCGTCACTATGCCGAAGCAAGATGTGAATACGTCAAGTAGATTATGGTTTTGTATCATCCTTGTAAGGAAGTTACGTTTATGTTGGAAACATAAATGCCCCGCATTATTATGCATCTGTCTTTTCTCATTCCATTTTGTAATAAATTCTTTTGCAGAACGTTGCCATCTTTCTAAGGATATGTGAAGTGCCTATGCAGCTGTCTGCATCATTTATTACGTACATCATTTTGAACGAATAGAAACAAATGTAGATATTCCTATTAGGCTTTGCAAATTCTGTTTAGAGATCATTTAAATTACTGAGTTGAAACCCCTTGTGACGAACATGATTCTTTGTCATATCAAAGATGCGACTAAATGGAAGTTAGCAATCAAGATTACTCGATGACTATGTCGCCTGAGCCTCTATCGTTGATAAAGTTGTGGAAATGGTCATAGAGGATGATAAAATTGTGGTAATGATAAATTTCCCTTACATTAATTCGTGTCATAATAGTGTCGAATTGACTTGATTTTTGGCATTCACTAGTGTCAATATTTGTAGCAAATTTACGTATAGATGAATAGCTTAGCAAACGGTTTGCAACCTAAAATATTGCATGATAGATTTAGATTCTAAGATGATTGAATTGACTGCAAAACGAATTTTAATGGCTGTGTCCACAAGGACATTTTGCACTAATGAGTTTTCCTGAAAATGGCTCATAATCGAATTTCTGAAAATTCATTTCTCAAAAATGGGCAAATTACTCTGATGAAATTTAATGACTGAATCCAAATATGTTAAGGTCTTCCGTGGTAAAAATGTATATTTCTAAATTCATCTTCATTTAAGGTAAATGAACTTTATAGATCTTAGACATGTTTAGACATTATTTACCGAAAAGGAGAACACTTAATCTCAACCTTAATAATACTGATACAGCGAGCTCTTAGAAGAGGCATTTTGTGAAAAAAAAAAAAAAAAGTGAAAGGGGTACTCCAAAATGTAGATTGACTTTTGATGATCGAAATTCACATAAAATATAAAAATATGCGCATTTTCAAGGCTTTTTTGTATCTTTTTGTTATTGGAATTAAATAAAATCATATTGAAATTAAAGCTTGTAGTTTACAAAAGAAATGTTTTTGTTTCATCCCAATATCTCTTACGGAACTTAAGTTATTCAAAAAGGTGGGTAGACGTTCCATGTAAGAAATGTCATGACTCCCTTCCCTTACCGCTCCATCTCTTCCCCCTGTTGGAATAAAAATTCGAAACTTGATTTTGTTACTTTGAAGTACATATGAATAACATATAGTACACGGAAAAAAACCTCAACCTCCACTTTTTACGAAAACTGAGATAAAGATACTATCTAATAGCTTACCTTAGACTTATTCTGTACATGTTTACGCTATGGGAAAAACGTCACACATTACAGACAAATAAGCGTGTGAAAACTCAGTACATATTTTAGATTTTATTTTTCTCAAATTCATTCCTCTTGGAGTTTGACGTTTCTTTCCGTGGACCCTTAATAGGATCTTATTTCCAGATTTTTTTAAAAAATGGTGCGGCAAGCATCATCTCTCAAATTTTCGTGGAATGACACTTTCGTATTTTTTTTTTTTCGTTTTATTTGTCCTATTGGATTACCCGCAATGTTTCAACAAAATCCATATTCATTGAAGAGCTTAACTTCTCTCAAGTTTAATGAGAGCATAAAGAAAATTTACAGTGCAAAGGAAGCAAAAGTATCTGACCAGCTATAATGTTCCAACCAATCAGGAGATAGGACGATCCTCCTGAAAAGATTGTACAATTCTTTTTACGTAGAAGTACATACATCTAAATTTCTCTTGCAAAAGAAATACGATGACTTCCTTCGATGTTAGACATCGTTCTTTCCTTAGTTTTATTGGTCTTCGGTTTGCACAAAAGATGATAGGGAGGCACGCGTATGATGATATTCTATGTTTTATAGAAAGGATAATGCAGTAGTGGTCCATGTTTATGATTGTTAGGAAGCCAAAACAGGCAGTTAATAATTCGGAATCACTTTAAGTAAATATTATATTGTTATCTTGAATTCCATCTCGGAATTTTTTTTCCTCAATATATGATCCCGTTGTTGCATCTTAAGTAAAGAACTTGTTGCTTAACTTAGTGCAAAAGGCAAAAACGTAAAGTATCAAACATTCTTATTTTTTAGGTCCACGTGAATGTATTTATTCCTGTGCCAAAAATTATCAAATAAATAATACAACTTCCAATGAGTGAAGCAGACAACTCACAATTAAAATAATTTAGGAGAGACTTTTCGTCACGTATAAAAGCGCCCTTATTGGAACCAAGTTCTTAAATATTAAATTATTTATATATGCATTGGCATTAGAGACGTGATTATAGGAGATAGTTGGGTATCCTTTTTTCTCAAATGTCATTCCATGTACATGGTTTCACCCTCATCCCTCTCTGATACTACGTTTACAATAAAATATGTTTTCTCCATTTTGTCAATTCCGTGCTGGGACAAAGTGATAGAGCTACAATGACGCCGTACTGAGTGTTCATAGTTCAGTTGGTAGAGCGTTAGCGTAGCAGTCGGAAGGCCCTGGGGACGATCCAAAATGACGCCCATCCTAACCAATAATTTACGAATTGTATTTAGTGTGTTCCCACAAACCCAAGATTGGCAATATTAAATTTAAGGACAAAGTACTGGCTTTCACTTTTCCAGGTTATTGGCTATCCAGGAAAGGTTCCTGCTACCAGCTTAATTGGCCAAATGTTCTGTGACGCGTGTTTGAGGAGATGGCGTGCATAAAAGGCACTTTAATACTCAAAGTCCTCAATGGAAGCAGAAGCGGATTTCTCGGTTGAGCTCATACAAAACTCAATTGCCGAGATATAGCAAATAAGTGTAATAAAAACAAAGTGGACACTGATTGACACAATCAACACACTGATACACAAAGTGACACCAATTGTCATTAAAGACCAAATGTGATATTTATATCCATAAGGGCTATAAATAATTTAAACAAAAATTAAATTGATATATTTCGAAAACTATGTTCGTTCTTCAATTAAAACGGCTAATATTTAGGGCAGCATTACGTACAATTATCAATTTTCCATTAAAATGAAAATTGTCATGAAGTCTTTCTTGTGTACAAACATGCTAATGAAAATGTGTATATGAGATATTAGAATTCTTGTCACAGACCTTTAACTGAAAGTAATTAAAGAAGCTAAAGACTCTTTTCTCCTAAGTGTATTGATATTTCCTTGAATTTAGTTATGGTTATAAAAGAAATCTTTAGATTTTATATGAGGACCCAGAAACAAAAGATGTAAGTAACATTCTTTTGACATATAATACGATATTTTGGGTTACACATAAAAGTTGAACTCAAACTTTGAGAACAAATCAATGTAATTCGCATCTTTTCACTTTTCAGTACTTCAAATGGGGAAGGTGTTTGTGAGATTTACATAATGTAAGAAATTAATTGTTTCAGAACTGTTCTTACGCAAAGATCAAAAAGTAGGTTGTTTCATTTCCGAATGTATAATAAATTCGGAAATCATTTGGGGAAGATTATAATTAAATGAGAATGTTGCAACATATAGAAAATCCTATTTAAAATAACATTTTTAATAGAACTTCAACAAATTTGAGATACTTGAAGGTACTTCGTTTTAGAAAATGACAGGAAATAAGAAATATAAATAATAAGTTCAATAGCTCCTCTAATTATCTTTATTTTGGTCAACGGGAAAATTTAAAATAAATATTATGTTAGTACTAGATTCCAGTTGCATCAGCATCTCCGTGTTCAGAACGTTGACAATCCTGAAGAATGTATTCGATAACTGCACCATTATTACTTGTCAATTAATCACACAAGAAGCACGGAGGTCGCTCCTTAAATTTTAAGAAAGTCAAGTTCGACCATTTACTGTCACTGTCATTTAGATCAGTACCAATGTCTTCTGTATTCGAAAAAAAGAGCGTAAGCCACTTGCATTCCTTTTAGAGAAACAGCATCATCAAGTCATTTTGAAGTAGTGATATTCAGAAATGATTTTATGTATCATCAACTTATTTTTGAATCCTAATTTATGTAGCGACGAACAGTGAAGATATTAATTTACTTTGGCTGGATAATACAGAGTATAATACAGAAACTGACAGTACAGAACAGCAAATCCCATTTTCTCCACTGAATAGTAACTTTCCTTGTTTTCTTACGATTTTAAAACTGGAATCACTGGCATAACCTTGACATTTTCTTGTCTCGCTGTCAGTAATATTTATAATCAAATTCCATTTCATATTTAGAGTTAATTCTTCAGCAAGCACGATGTTATGGAAATCTTACTAAGGGAGTTTTCGTCCGATTGAAATAAAGATAGACCTTAGTCAAAGGTGAGAAAATTGGACATTTGCACCTGTCAATTCAGGCCACAGCTATTAGGTTTCGTCAATTGAACAGAGGAACTGTTTCACCGAACTACTATATCAGGGTAGAACGTTTGAGTATACTATTATATTTTTTAATTTCGATCACACGTAATTTCTTTAGTAAAACGCAGAAATATTTGGTAATAATATAGAACGAAGTTTGTAGAGTTTTGATCTAGTTTACAGTCAACACTACTCACTGCCAGACACGATGTAATAAAAATATTGCTATTAAGCACGTCCTTTTTACGTAATCATGCTGTAATTAGTGGTTGTTTGACACTTCCGAAGGTTTGATGCATATTCACTCAATGGACCAACTTGTAAATGGTACTCTAGTTTTAAGTAAAAAGGATGCCTTTCTAAGAGGAAGTCAATCCG
Source organism: Lepisma saccharinum (assembly GCA_022664845.1). NCBI lineage: Eukaryota > Metazoa > Arthropoda > Insecta > Zygentoma > Lepismatidae > Lepisma > Lepisma saccharinum. The sequence goes on from JAGDQP010011308.1 coordinate 23,359, forward strand.
CGGCGAATCAATGGGGACGGGTCTGCGTAAGTTTCGTACGCAGTCTGTAAAAGCCTATTATCAGAGGCGGCAGTGAGCAAAGCATCGAAATTTTTCGCCCTTTTAGGACAAATTTAAATATCTAAGTGTTTAAACATTAGTGGAAGTTATAAATAAAAGCAGAACATTTATTTGTAGTAGCCCTGTATATTGGTCTCTCTTGATGTGAAATAATCGTACCAATTTTCTTCCACAAAAGAGAAAAATGCTTGCAATTAAAATGGAAAAATACTCAACTCATGACGATAGTGCTAATCTAAATCAACTAACGCGAACTTTAAAACAACACACAAATTGTATAAAGTCAGCAGAATAACAGCGAAGTACAAATATGTGAGTAAGATTTAATCTTACCTGAAGGAAGTTGCTTGCATTTTAAGTTTCCAGCGGATGCCATCACTCCTCGGTTTCCTTCATTTTGTTTCAGATTGCATTAGAAGGGTTGACTTCCCTTAATTCCTGCAAAAGTTTTGGTTTTCATCAATACTATTTTCGTTTTCATCAATAAATAAACCATAGTTTTCTAAGGCAAAATACCATTCAAAAACAACGAAAAGTCGCTGCAGTGTTGTGGGTCGTTTGTTTCTTTTTCACGTTACCAGTGTACATTAATAGGTAGTAAAAATTTCACTATCTCGCGCAACATGAGAACAAAATTACAAATGAAAACGTAAATACTGCTATCTGGTAACAACATGCCCTTACTAAAAGTATGCAAAGTTCGTAGAATTGTGTTCACTCGATTTAAATGAGTAAGATGTGAAGTTGAGCCAATGTGGCTGCTATGTCAACAGGGCATAAATCAACGCTCAGTGATTGAATTTTTAATAACTGATAAAGAGAATCATAGTGATCTCCGACCTCTTTTACTATCCTGTGATAGAGAGGAAACTGTAGACCGTAATACAGTGTGCAAGTGGGCAGGAAAATGTCGTGTATCGGAAACCTGGAGGTGATCGACCAATGTCTATGAAAGATGAGGAACATATACAAGTGAATGAATTGATTCAAAGCTACCGCCATATCACGGAACAACCTTTTCGCCACCCAGTTAGTATAGAATGAAAACTTGACTCCATTTTACAGAACGATTGAACCGAAAATTCCATGATCATTGGTATATTTATAGTGACAGCACGTAGGTACTAGGTAGCAGTATTTTGTTTTCGTTTTACATGACTTTCTATACTTTCTTTCAGCCTACCCACGTATTATCTGTATCTTGAACTTGGGTAGGTTATCAAGAAAGGGTAGTAATAAAGGCACATGCATGAGTGTATTCTTTCTGCGTCGTTATGTAGAAAATCTCTGAAGGCGTTGCCTTTTTTACACCGTGAATACGTGAATGGTATGTAAAGAAGGGTACATTCTGAGCTACAGAAATTTTCGTGGATCGTTTTGTAAAATTCTTATAGTTTAAACTCTCTGGAAACAATTTCTGTGCCAAAAAAAGTGTACACTGTAAAAACTGTACCTGTGAATTGGGAGTACAAAATACCGCCGATTTTGTACTCCCAATTTGTGAGAGGCAGTGGCGAACCAAGGACTGAATTTATGGAGTCGGTTCTTTAGCTTCCAATTCTTGGGAAGAAACAGATTAATAGAAACAAGAAAGGAGGTAAAATATTAATCTCTGGATCCGTCACTGCATCTGAAAAATAGGTAGTATAATGTACTGTCAATATTTGCGAATTACAGACTGGCACAGGGATTCACATTTTATCATTGTTTTTGTTTCTATTAATCTGCTCCCTCACAAGAACTGGGAGGCAAAAAACCGTCCCTGTAAGCCCAACTTTGGGTTCGCAACTGCCTCTCAAAAATTGTGGGTATACAATTCGAATTTTGTACTCCCAAGTCAGAGGTAAAGTTTTTACAGTGTATTTATTTATTTTTACGGTGTTATAAGAGTTTTTACTTTATAGTATGAACTAGTCAGTACTGGCTTTAATAGTTAATATACATTATACAACAATGTATTAATTCATAAACAATATACTGAACGCTTGAGAGAATTTACATTAACATTTTTTTACAAACAACTTTGAATGTATAATAATAAAAAATAAAATATAAATATCATGCTGATATATCTGGTGTAAGTTTTATATTTTGGTTATTTTTAATTTTCAATATTTATAATTTATTATAGATCTACTTCATATTTCATTATACTTGTAGTTTTGAAAATGAAGTAAATATTTCCGATTTGTCAGTAATTTTGACGAAATTCCGGATAGACTTTAGATAGTTATCCATGACCATCACGACCTGACCTAATCAGTGTCGCTTAAGATTAAGACAAATTACATACGTATCAGACGATTGATTACTTTACGTAACCTTATATGTTCAGTAATACTACCTAGCCTAACATATTCTATCTGATTGAACGATACGGAATAGTACTTAAACACTATTTAAAATAGGAATATCTGCGCTTACGTAAGAACTGAGAAACTAAAACATCATCGAAGTATTTTAAGGAGTGTTTCAGGAAGTACAATTATACACCTATTATCCCTGCATTATAGAATAAGTAGTTAATTCCAACCCTGCTATATCAGAAATAAAATGAAAACTTAACGACCACCATTTCATGTCTTACGAACTTGAAAGTTGTAAACATCCTAAACAAGCTGTTCTAAAAACCGAACGGTTTTTGGTAAAAGTCTCTTCGAACCACTTTTTCAATGGACACAAAAACATCTTGGTCGGCGAGAGGTCATGCGTTTCACTAGTACATTCACAAAAGGTAACCAAACCATAGGTAGGTTTATAGGTCATGTACAACACCTATTCTAAAAGATCATTTAATAATTAACGGCTATACAGGCTCTCAACATTACGTAGGTATCGTCACAAATGACTTCATCTATCAACACAATACCGTAAGCGATGTCGGCTTAGTTAATCACGATCGACATAGTACCCAGTACATCCTTTTAAGTCATATTTATGATAAGGGGTGTCGCATGGACAGTTTACGGAACGTAAGAATTTTATTTACAAAGAATTAAATGGTTTAATAGTTGGGGCATAGAAATTCCTCTGTTTCATTCGTCAATTGGGGCTACTTCTATTATGAAGTGCTAAGCCGACACCGCTTACATTATTATTTGTCAAGATATGACGTGATTTTTGTCAACGCCGTGGTCACTTTGCATGCCTCTAGCTGCAAAACTGCACATCTTGTTAATTTTTTAAAAGGTACTTTTTCCTTGGTTTGATGAAGTTATTTATTCCTGGAGTATTATTGTTCACCCTATATAAAAATTCTATAGGGCAACTTACACAATTGCACAGTTAGGTACAAGATAGAAAACGAAAGTTATGTGTCATAAAAGAAGTATATGTTTTTCTTTTGTTCTTCCTACCAGTCTTCAGGGTGAACCTAAAGTCCCATCCCATCGGCTACCAATGTTATAAGCATTTGAAGTATAAAGTGTTTTTCTTACTTTAAGGTAAACAGGAACAATTATTAGTCATTGTATTCCGAGATTGTAAATGCGAGGATGTGGTCGAACGATGGTCGATGCATACTTTGGAAGAGTACAAACGTGAGTAGTAGCTGAGTTGGTGGAATTCACATTCGGGAGGTTCTGGAATTCTACCAGATAGTTTCCTCAGTCACACAAAGTAAATACAAGGATAGCACCTTCAACGTAGAATCTACCAGACTCCTTCCCGCATTCTTACATCTATCGTTTCCTGGTATGAGCCATAGATTCTTAAAGACCAAAAATAAACTCAGCTCAAGAAGGGAGCATCCGAGAGTACAGAAGGTCTAAAATAATATTTCAGAAAGGGAAATCTCAATTAGAGATGTCCGAAACTATTTTAATACGAAATTTATCACGCAAAACCCGTCCAAACAAATAACCTAAAAATGACAAGAATACAAGTTAAAAACAGGGTCCATCCATATCATCAAGTCTATCCATAAAACAAACATTTGCTAAGATTGTACTATCGGTTGCACGTTCGTCACGAAAATAACTCAAAATTTGACCTTAAGGGCTTTCATCTTCTACGAGGAATTTGGCATCTACCGCAATAAATAAGAATGAAGCTTAAACGCAATATACGACAAACAAAGACCAGGATAAAGTTGTTTCAGATGCAGCCTTGATTACCCTACCAATGGTTAGATCAAATTTTGCATCACTCAAGGAGGCGCATTTTCCTCTGTACTTAGAATGGTGGTGTACACATAGACATTCTTGCATCAAAGGTTAGTTAATATTATGCGGAAGTAGTTTGAACGTAAGCAGTGAAAGAGGCTATATTATTAGTTATTTGTCGATAGCTTATCTTGGGAGAAGAGGGATATAAAGGTAAACAGACCACCAAAGTTAATAAACAGACAATACTTTTCCATAAACATATATCCTCAAAAGTTCAAAGCAGCTAATTATGTTTTGATGGTTCATTTTAGATTATAGAATTGTTCTGAAAAGGATATACAATACAGTAAAATGAAGCTGAGAGTCTGTTTCTACTGAACACTCCCACGTTGAGTTGGAGCCAAGATGTGCGTCTTATGATTACTCTGAAGCTGTAGCCATGTTGTCAGAGGTTGTTTAAATCCTGATGTCACCAAACAGAAGTTTATTGCTGGCAATGCTAGAAATCCCCCTAAAAAGTTATGTTTATGTGGTCCAAAGTTGTGCTGTATGCTTGACTGACAAACGGCTAAATATAAATACATATACCAGAATAAACATGCTTACAACTAACTAATATATATCATACTGTTTTCAACAGCTATCATTTAAAATACATTTTTGTGGAGATAATAATGTGCAGGACGTAGCCAAAGCCATGTATAAGGATATCCCCATGTATAAGGGCAACCAATAATATTATGTTGGATTTTCTTTATTTCATTTGTAGCTGCAAAGTACCATGCGGTATCAAAAAGTTGGCAGAGAATGAACGCTAATTTTAGATTATTCAATCTGTTTCATTTCCACAATCGATGAACGGAATCTATATTGAAATTAAAAACAAAGTCATTCAAAGATGTAACAGTGCCAAGTAAGAATGATTCACTTAAAACGTGGTAAAATATTTACCACAATTCGCTCAGTTTAATGTGAAATGTTCATCTCAAGAAAATAATTTAAAAAGAATAATTACTCGTACACTGATCCTCTGAGTGAAAGACAATGGTGATGGAATTACAGTTAGGCCAGAAATGATAATAAATTTTATAGTTCAAATTTACATTTTTTTTCATATTTGCCGAATTATCAACAATGTTGGTAAAAACGTGTATTATTCATAAAAAATGGTAAATCGCATAATATTGAAATGTGTTTCGCGAACTATAAGGTTAGAAACTTGCACTTATCTGCTCCTATCTTCTTAAATCTCAAAGTGTAACAGTATACATGTTCTAGATAGTTGTTCTAGATAGTTTGGAAAAGCACAGGCACATGTTGTATTCTCTTAACATTATTTTTAATGATAAATGTCATTTTATAACGATGAAAAGAACTATTTTTTTTAATATAGTAGTAACCTTGAATTTATCAACTCGACAGGTTTGGTGCGGGGAGTCTCCCCCCTACACTCCATGACTTCGTCCCTGGATATGCTTCCCATGAGTTGACTGTAAGTCGAAAAGAGACACGAGCAAATTGTCCGTGTTTCTGAGTTGTTTTGTCAGCAAAAGGATCCGGTTTTGGATAAAGTGCTAACGTGTAATGACAAGTACCTCCGTTACCATACTCTATCGCTCAGTTATCATTGGTTGGTACCACATGAACCTCCCCGAACAACCAAATCCACCTTCATCAACAGAATATTATACTCTCTCGGAACTTGACGGAATGCTCACGGTATCTTGGATCGCGAACTTCTGTCCCCTAGCCAAAAAATGAATGCAACTGTATACTCAAGTCGTAGCTCTTGGCATGTGTGTTTGAAAAATTGAAAATTTTGGATAGAAGAAGTATCATACTGTTACGGGACAGGACAAATGCCGGGATGGAATCTAGAGTCCTGGGCGACTCCTTTCCAACATCCTCTTCCTTACCCTATCCTGCCCTCAGTCTGAGATGCTTAAAGGCCATAAATAAATTCATATATATAGGGTGTCCACGAAGTCCGTCCCCAACCCCTTTTTCTCCGGAACCAATGTAAATGTGAGAAAATGCCGAAACACATATTTCATTATTTTGAGAGATGAACATGCAAAGGGGGTAGGAGGGGACGAACTAAAAAATTTCAAATTGCAAGGGGGTCTAGTAATATATCATTTAGAAGGTCTTGATGAGAGAAATATTTTAGTCAATTCCAGGATCGATGTGTTGCCCCTATTCAAAATGGCGGGGGGCTCGAACTTCGAAAACTATCATCTTATTATATTTTTTTGCTTAGGCTGTTAGAGTCGCATAAAAGCGTACGAGGTGGGAAAATGCTCACTTTTCAAAATTATTTAATGTACTATTAATTTCTTAAGCAGTAACGTCTTCAAGATTTCAGTGTTCCCAGGAGAAAACTAAAGTTTTATCCCTCCAATAGGTCTGTTCGCACAACTTTTTCTCCGCAACCAATGGAAATATAAGAAAATGCCGTAACAAGTATTCCATTGTTTTGAAAGACGAAAATTTTAAGCGAAAATAATCTTCCTCTGAGCCCCCGGAGGGGGTTAGGAGGGGAGCAACTTAAAAATTTCAAATTGTAAGGGGGTGTCAAGCAATATATCGCTTGAAAGGTCTTGAGGAACTAAGGACTATTAGGAATGCATTATTTTAAAAAGAAGTTATATGTTTGGGTTATTGGTAGTTAAGAAGTGGAAACATGATCTGAAGGCGAATAGCGTCTGTTACTATCTGCTAAACACCTACATTTGTTTATCATCTTATTGAATTTCTCTATTATGAATCTTATTGAATTTGCTTTGTACCTTCCAAGCTAGATCTGGAACGGCGATTAACACACAATGCTTGTTCCCATTTTCTACTGTAGTGAATCCGAGTAGCTTTACCAAAGAAGTATTTAGCCAGTTCTTACTATTCCATTTCGACTCCTACAGCCTAAGCAAAAATTTATATGAAGAAAATCTTTTTCGAAACTTAACCCCCCCCCCCTCCGTCATTTTGAATAGGGACAACATATCGATCCGATCCCATAGTTAATCTAACTTTTTCTCTCTCATCAAGACCTTTCAAACGATATATTACTCCACCCCCTTGTAATTTGAAAATTTTGAGTTATCCCCTCCGGGCAGTCAGAAGTAGAATTATTTTCGCTTAAAATGTTCGTTTCGAAAAATAATGGAATACCTGTTTCGGCATTTTCTCATATTTCCATTGGTTCCGGAGAAAAAGGGGTTGGGAACGGACTTTGTGAACACCCTGTATATATCCGTATCTTAATATTAGAATCAAATTTCACAGACGAATTCCTGACATCAAAACAAGATTTTTTTAAAAATGTATGAACATGACTCCACTTCACTTCGTTTTCGAGATACAGGGTTTCCAACTTAGAGCATGCAATATTTTACTAGCAAGTAATATTTTCCAATAAATCATTACAGATGCAATAAAAGAAAATCCTGTTGTTGGGAGCGCTTAATATGTCGTGTTTACCATGATTTGGGAATGTCAAATACGAAATAAACTGACATACAGCCAATTGTAGATTATATGCTCTGAGTTGGAAACTGAGTCTACAAGTTAACCAAAATAGTTGTGCCGTTTTTGACGTCGCATTAATCATGCGCTCACAGAGAGGAAACGAAATGATGCAAGTGCCTACCAAGCGATCGGAGTTAGTCTGACCATCGACCTTCAGTAATACAGGTACGGTGCTCACACGCAGCAGTCATAGCTCGTCCAGTGTAAAAGAAATGGAGGTATCGAAGCAGCTTGTTCGCTTGTGTTTGTTGTATGACTTTAAAGATGGCCTGTCAGCTGCGGCATCAATTCGACGCATATTACAGGCATTTGGTGAGAATGCCGTGAACGAAGGCACCGCTAGGCATTGGTTCCAGAAATTCCGTTCGGGAGATGTGAGACTTGCCGATGAACTTCGCAGTGGAGGACCACATGTGACGCATGAGGAGGCTCCGAAAGCAGCCATCGAGGAGGACGGTGGTCTAACTTGTGATGAACTTGTAGAAAGGTTCCAGGTTTCCGCTGAAAGTCAGACTGCACCTGCATGAGATAGGGAAGTCATACAGGTTAAGCAAGTGGGTACACCACACATTGTTGGCAGCCAACAAGAAACAACAAGTGTCAACCTGTTTATCATTGCTCAGTCGGCACCTGAACACACCCATATTTGATCGATTGCGCACTAGTGACAAAAAGTGGGTCCTCTGTGACACTTCCAAGCATACCAGACATTTATTGTCGCCACGTGACCCTGTTCCTCACATCTCAAGACCACCTCTGCACCCACGAAAGGTGGACTGCCTGTATGGTGGACTTGTCGCCAAGTGTTGCATTATGAGCTCCTTCCACATGGTCAGACCATCACTGCTAACAACCTCTACTAATAGCAGTTGCAAACGTTGCACCGTGGATTGCGGCAGAAGGAGCCGGCATTGGTGAATCGCAAGGGTGTGCTGTTCCTCCACGAAAATGCGAGGCCACATATGGCAAAGAGGATCCGGAAGACCGTTCAGCAACTTGGCTGGGAGACACTGTACCATGCACCATATTCACCGGACCTTGTGCCAACAGATTACCGCCTATTTTATTCCCTCAACAACCACCTCCGTGGGAGATCCTTCGCCAATGAGAAAGGTCTGTGGACTCACGGACTTCTTTACCTGGGAGGCCGCCGACTTTTATCATCAGGATATTGTGCAGCTGCAGGAACTTTGGCAAAAGGTGTTAGATGCTGATGGAGCTTACTTCGAAACCTAAAGGTACGTACCGTCTACTGTATTCATCTTTGTTTATCACTGCTCTCGAACGGCAAGAGCTTTTTTGATTACCTTGTATAGAGCTATTTCCTCCCTTGCTTTGCTGTCGGAAATATGTTTATTAAGTTTTGTCCATATAATAAAATACACTTTATATATATAAATATAACTTACAAAGCTCACAAGTACATCGTCGTAGTATCAAGAGTTCGCCACTGGATTCTATTCTGGGGAACATCAAGAGACGAGCACCTATTTATCGAAGATCCCTTCTAATATTATCCTCTTAACGACGACTCGGTCTTCTCAACGGCCCCTTTCTATCCGGCTTTCCAAGATGGAATTTAATCTTCGTTTTTCGTCCATCCGAGCTACATGGCCTGCCCATCTTAGTAGTCGCGATTCATTGTTGTTACATCAATTGAATCATACAGTCCGTAGAGCCCTTCATTATGCAGTGTGCTCTACTCTGCAGTCATCTCGTCCTGTTTCGGCCCATTACATCTTCCTCAAAACCTTATTTTGAAACACTCGTAATTTATATTCATCTGCTAGGGGCGTACTCCAATTTAAGCAACCGTGAAGTATTACCGGTAGAAAAACCGTTGTGTATATTTTCTGTTTCAATTTCGTTGATATTAGTCGTGAGGTTAAGAGTTTCTAGACTGAACAGAACATATGTTGCCCGATGTTAACCGACTTTTTATTTCTTCCGTGACCTCGTTTTTGCTTGTCGCGTACTAGGTGTGGCGCAAAAAACGGGACTGAATGCACAAGTAAAACAAGAATTTAGTTGGCAACAACATTTGTGGTAACGTCATGCGACACCCCTCATTTATCTGTGTTGTATGTTCGGACCATCGAGCTCTACGCGAACGATACTGGAATGACTGCTTATGTCGATAGATAGATGCCAGAGGAAATATTTAAACTCGTTTGTCCAGTGCTAATCTAATCAAATCTCATTTTAAGTTCTAAATGTGTTAGAACTTAAAGAGTTCTAACTGTGTGTCCCGTTGTTTGATTTAAGTCTTAATACCTGAGTTATTCGTATAAAAGTATATCATATTCTCCATATAATAGAAACTACTGTAAATAACATTTACGTATTTTGCAAGAATTAAGTCATAACTCAAGAAACGGGCCGCACAGCGATATCAAGCATAAAACTGAGTTAGAACCGAAAATTAGGTCCTTATTGGCTTAGACTGGAAGTGGATAAATGAGATTAAGTGTCCTCTCTCCCCTAGCTTCATATATTCATGAAATTGTCAATGAGATCAATGAGTCCAGTATCGCTTTTAGAGGTCATTGTTTTGGACTCGCCCGGTCTTGCCATGTAGGAGTAGTGCGTTGAGTGCACGCGTACAACCGATTTCGGCCGAAAAAATGTCGACTGCGAAAAGTGAACAAAGAATCAATATAAAATTCCTTGTGAAACTAAATAAATTGTCAACAGAAACATTCCAAATGTTAACTGAGGCATATTTGTCAATAACACGCGTGTTTGAATGGCATAAACGGTTTTCGGAGGGAAGGGGAAGTGTGGAAGACAATGGACGTACCGTACAGGCCGCCCACGAACTGCGATTACCGACCAAAGCATTGAATGAGTTCATGAATGATAGAAGGTGATCGAAGATTGAATATTCATGTAGTAAATGAGTTAGTTAACTTCGATAGGGAAGCTGTTCGGTATATTCTAACTGATGAATTGAATATTAGGAAGATTTGTGTGAAGGTTGTACCAAAAGTACTGTCAGATGACCAAAAACTGTGACGTAAAGAGGTGTGTGCGGTTACAACGCATTAGAAATGAGCCAAGTTTGTTGGAATCTGTTGTTTCTTGCGACAAACCATGGATTTTCACCTACGACCCTGAAAGTAAGCACCAGTCTTTGCAATGGAAGTGTACAGAATCCCCAAAAACAAAAAAGCTCGGATGCCACGCTCAAAATTCAAAGCAATGTTTATTACCTTTTGGACATTCGGGGGATTACAATGACTGAGTGGGTTCCCAGTTGTCAAACTGTAAATCAACACTGCTACATTGAAGTACTTAGAAAAAAGAGACAACAACTGGTGGATGGATTTTGTATCAGGACGACGCAGCCGCTGACGCAGCAGTTTCTGACTAGAAAAAACATTATTGCGATGGAGTACCCTCCTTATTTCCTAGATTTAGCTTTATGCGATTTTTATTTCTTAAGGTTAAATCTGGCATTAAGTGAACCCATTTCACCTCAATTGAAGACGTTAGAGCAAAAACGAAACAACTTCTGAAGGACCTTCTGAAACTGAAATTGACTTCCGAATATGTTACCAGCAAAGAAAGCATCGAATGCAGACGTGTGCGAATGCCGAATGGAACTACTTTAAAGATGATAACATCGAGCGGAAATGGTCCATAAACACAGAAAATTCGCTGTTTTCTGCTAGTTTCTTATTATATAACACCTTGTTGCTGACTGAAAGATCAGAAATCGAGCCCCGGTAACGGCTAGGACCAATGGTTCTGTGTAGCTTTGAACTGATAGCGTATACAAGATCTTCGTATGAATTAAACATCTAATATTTAAAACTAACTTTTTTTTCTTGTTTGGTCAAGCAAACAACATAGTTTGTATTTTGCCTGAGGAGTGAAAAATAACTACAAAGTATTACTGGGAAAATTTAAAATGAATACACATATCAAAGCACAAAATGAAAGTTAAAAAAAACTTATTAGCATATTCTGTTAACACATAGATACAATATAAACCAGAAATTGTGTATTCGTTTTCCAGTTTGAGGAAGGGCACATAAACAAACGTTCTTTGAATATATTTGAAAATATCTTTAAAATACCAAACACAACGTGGATGATAAATTTGTTGAGAGCGAAATTGAATTTTTCATACCGAAAATCACAGAAGTTAAAAAGCTTGCTTTTTACATTGAGTTGATCATACAAGAACTTAAGAAAAGCCTTCATTTAATTAGGTCAGATGAACCTTATAATAGTGATGCTTGAAATTTGGTTGTCTAATGTATGTGATTTACCCATATCTTAAAGTCTATTTTCTAAATAATTTACCTCTTCGTAAACTTGAACCTAACATTTCTAGCAACGATAAAATATTTCCGAAAGCGAAGAAGACAAACAGTTTAAGGTGTGTTTTTATTTTCAAATAATTTTCAAAATTAATAGTTTTAATTAATATGAACAATAAATAATATCACATATTTAGGTAACAATAATCATGACTTACCCATTGACGCCGTTTTAACTATAATAAAAAGTTTTTATACATTCGTGTAGTTGCGTGGAAACTCGCACTTGCTGTTTAATTGTTAAAAAAAAAAAACGTTATTGTTTCTGATAATTGCACTTTTCATACGAGCCAATTATTATTTTTTATTAATAAAAAAATCTTTCACAAAACTAAGTGTAGTAAACTCCGAAAGAGCGATCCCAATATTATCTAAAAAATACATTTCTGGCATTGTTTTCGTTGAAAATACTCCAACTCTACATTGCTTATTGTAGACCATTTTTTTCCGCACGCGGGCCACACGGCAGTGCCGTATCTACCGAGGGGCTAAAGGGGGTAAGCGCCCTGGGTGGCACACTTAGTGGGAGGCAAACAGCTGAAAATATAAAATAAAAGCTCGTGAAAGAAAGGACGTAAAATTGCCTATTAAATTGAAATTGATCTAAACGTGTTGGAAATTTCAATACAGATGCTCTAAGACATTTTGTTTTATTTCATTCAACCTACTTTCATCTCTAAAATTCAAACCCGCGATTCAAGTCAGATAGGCAGGTCTACTGCCTTACTGGAGTGAGTAATAGAAATTCCACGACACGCTTTAGAGAGGATAACATAAGTGCACAACGTGATGCAAGACAATGTTGTGACCGTCGCGTCGGCCTGTTGTATTGTTTGGCAAAAAAACCGATGGAAAGGGCGGCTAAAGGGCGGTGCACAGGTGGCAAAATTTAACTTTGCCCCCATAGGAAAATTTCTAGATCCGGCACTGCCGCACGGTAGCGTCACAAGGCATGATTAGCACTAAAAGATATAAATAGTGTACCAACCATAAACTGTCCGGTCGAAACTAAAAGATGATAATACACATAATTTATTTATTATTTTCATATTTCCGCGGCATGGACAAAACTATATCGCGGAGCCAGCTGTTGGCCACGCCCTTGAAGTTCAATCTTTTTACTGGTAGGCTAGATCCGCCGTTTTAAACTGCTGCGGATTTACAATTCTGCTTCCTGTAGGCATCCAAGAGATTCCGACTCAATTTTTCTTTAATATGTACTCTGGCTTAAAACGTACTTGGAACGAATCATCGATAATCTTTCGAGAATTTGAACGTTTACCTGTTATAAATACAATGTCTACTTGACTGATCAGAAAAAAGATCATGACGATAAATAAATTAATAGTCCTTGTCGCTATACAAAATTTAAAACGAAGAGTTTACGATGATTCCGCCAATACTCAGCCGCTCGCCTGCAGCCTCCTACGTGCTAAACACTTTGACATCCGAAGTTTGCAGTAATGTCACTGAAGATATATTTATTCTGCGTGAGTAATTCAATAGAAAATAATACTGAATGCATTATAAAATGGTTTACACTAATATTTAATTTATTGCTCCTCAGTTCGTGATGTTTTATTGTCTTGTAATGGAGCTTTATATTCCAAAATTGAGGAGGACAATGAAAATAATTTTTAGCTACATTAATACTAACATTTTGTAGACAAGTTCCTTTGCGATTAAATATAGAATAATCAAGAAATACTATTGAAACAAATCGGGATATGGTATTAGGGAGTTAGAGCCTACGACTCCAAAAAGTCTAGACCATTAAATCAATGTTACCAACAATTTAAGTAAAACGTTTCGCTAACTACCTTAAAATTACCTGAATTGTTATTCAAGAATGGCGTCCCTGACCGTAGGCAGTTACGTACAGTAGGCAGCTGCGTACTCTGCCTATGCGTAAATTAGCCCCTAGGTAGAAGTATCCAATGCACTTCGTAGTATATCAGATGAATAAGGATACACGAGTATTGCGATGGCTTCAAAGGACAGTGATATTGTTATCATGTGGCAACTTCATTAGATCACTACAAGTGCTTCCGTCCCTGAAACTTTCGCGTAAAATGTCTAGGTTCAAGATGGTGTATAATTCCGAAATGAAAATCGAAATTCCTAGTTATACGGGGGTATTCTGAATATTTCAGAAATGTATCTGGCAAAAGACTTCGCGCAAGATGCTCTCGGATTTGCAGAAAAATTGCAGTGTATTTGAAATATTTGTTCTTATATACTGCGAAAATACACAAATCAGGCGCCATTGTCATTATGAAACGTTGAAATGTTCACTCATCGTGAGTTTAAAGATAGGTTTCTCTGTGCCTTCAGGAAACAATTATGCGTGTGAACATCAACTCTGGTGGTATTTCGACCATATCCAGCCATATACAACCATATTCAGCTACAGTTTAAGAGTATTCGGCAAAGTCGACAAAAATACAGAAGCACGGAATTGGTTGTGGAAAATTCACATAAGCTATGAAATTGCATCCCTCCGTGGTTGCACAAACAAAATAATAATAATGAAAAAAATATTTTTCGCTATTCTGTGTAGAAAGACGTGCTGAATAACATATCAAAAGATTACTTAGCTTGAAAACCGGAAACGGTGCCGAAAACAAGCTTTTTTTTTTTTTTTTCATTATTCTCATAAACAGTGGCCAGTTCAGAAGTTTTACAAGAGTAAGAAATGAAATATCGTCTTTATCACCGTATTTCTCCTAGAAGGAAAGGTTATAAAATTATCACAGGTTTAAGAGTTGTAAATCTTAAGACAACATAAAAATGAAATTAAAAAAAAAGACATGTGGTCTTGGGTGTGAGGAAAGCCTGCAAATACTCTTATACATAAAAAAAATGGATCGATAGAGTGAGACCAAAGTTTCACGTTTCAAGTTTTTATTACTTCAATAACCAATATAAATTGATATTTGGAGAGTATTGCACGATATTTATATTATACGAGAGCATTACAATGGTATTACACGATATTTATATTTTGTGAAGTTTAGCTTTTAAAATTATAGACAATGACATTAAGACATAGACGATAACATTTGCGATGCAGACAATAAATTATCTATATAGATTTGTGATCAAATAGCTTTACAAAGTACATAGTAATATTCGCTAATAAATGGTAATGCTTGATATTTAAATGTTGTATAGAATGGGCAATAAGTTTTAACATAGACAATAAATTTGTAATAGACCATAGCGAGTTGAGCAGCTGTGGAAATTTATGGTAAGAATTCTTTTATATACTTTTAACTGTGATCTTAACTGTTCCTTGAAACTATTTATGTTTTCCTCATTTCTTAAACGTGTTGGAAGCTGGTTTTATATTTTCACACCCATATGACTAGCCCTTCTTGAACGAGGCTTAGCCTGGTAAAATATTGTAATTTTTCCTTTTTTTCTCTAGTAGCATATTGATGTTTTCTTATAAGTGTATCGTTATTTATTTTTCTATATAAAGCTATTTCATAAAGATATAAAGAAAGAATTGTTTAAAGAGTTCTTTGGAAAATTTCTTCTGCTTACTCCGGCGATGATCCGCAGTGCATGCTTTTGTTTAGAGAAGATTGATGCTGTTACTGATACGTTGCCCCAGAATATGATGCCATAACTTATTATTGGATAAATAAGTCCATAATAAACCTGAATTAATTTGTTTGTATTTAATGTCTCTTTTAGTATTCTTAGAGCAAACAATTAGAATTAAGTTTGGCTTTTACCTGGTCTATGTGTCTGTTCCGTTTAAGATTTTAATGTATTGTTATTCCTAAAAACGTTGTTTTGGTGTTTATGTACACATTTAAGAAAGCTGCGTGATTTTTAATATCTTTTATTATAGTACATTAAACACCTAATGTCTTTGTGTCATTTAGTATCAGACTGTTACTGTCGAACCAATTCTTTGTTTGTTCTAATATTCTATATTATTTGCGCGTAAGTCATTATAACTTTTCCTTTAACAATGATGCTCGTATCATTAGCGTATAAAATTACCTGCCCTTGTGTTATAAGCGTAGGTAGATCATTTAAGTATAGTAAAAATAATAATGGTCCTAAAATTGATCCCTGTGGAACCCCATGTTGGACTGTCGTTTGTTTTGATATATGTTTTGTCTTCTTCCAGTCTGTGTGATGTGTGGCTTTAATTGCTTGTTTTCTGTTTGTTTGGTAAGATTGGATCAATTGTAGTGTTTTTTCTCTCATCCCATTGTGTTTTAGTTCTTTTAGCCAATATTTGGTGATTTACAAGATCAAAGGTCATAGAATATACTTGAAGATGCTTATCAGAATAATGGAAACACCTGTAGTTGGCAACACGTCAGATGTATGGGTTGGCAGTGGTGTCGTGGCGACCGCAGCGCCGGACTGCTGGTGGTGGTGTGTTAGGTCGGTCTCCATACTACGTCAGGCGTCGTGGAACAGGAGTGTGCAGTGGCTGCAGCAGACGGAGGTAGTGTAAAATGGGAGACCTCTCAGAGTTTCAAAGAGGGCAAATTGTTGGTGCGCGGTTATGTGGAGTAAGTGTGACGGCAGTGGCTAGTGTGTTAGGTGTGTCGCCAGGGACAGTGTCGAAGGTGATGACGGCCTACACAACACACGGGAAAACCACATCGGGGAAGCGGAACAGTGGGCGGAAGAAAAGCATCAGTGACAGGGCACGCCGGGTATTAAAGCGCATTGTCACGCGGAACCGTCGTGCCACTGCGGCGCAAGTGACGCAGGAACTCAATCAGCACCTCCCCCAACCTGTTTCGACAATCACAGTCCGCCGCGAATTACATGACATGAACTTACGGGGTCGTGTTGCACGGGCCAAACCTCTCATCAGGGACCAGAACGCTTTAGCACGCCGCAAATGGTGCCGCGACCATGCAACTTGGACCGTTGACGACTGGAAACGTGTGGTATGGTCGGATGAGTCACCATTCACCCTATTCCAAACCACGGGCCGTGTTTATGTGTGGAGAACGCCCAAAGAAGCGTATGGTCTGCAGTGTCTCCGCCCAACTGTGAAACATGGCGGCGGCACGGTGATGCTGTGGGCCGTAATATCATGGTTTTCATTGGGTCCTGTGGTCACACTTCGCGGACGCATCACTGCCAACGATTATGTCGCAATTTTAGGAGACCACTTGCATCCTATGGTCCGGATGTTGTTCCCGGACAATGACGTCATATTCCAGGATGATAATGCACCCATTCACACAGCTGGAGTTGTTGCAGCGTGGTTTGAGGAACATCGGGATGAAGTTCAACACCTCCCCTGGCCCGCACAATCCCCAGATCTCAACATAATTGAACATCTGTGGTCCATCTTGGAAACACGACCCCGGCGACGATTTCCACCTCCATCCTCTCTCACAGAACTGGCCGATGCCCTGCACGAGGAATGGTGTAATATTCCACTTGCTACCATTCACGACCTCTATGCCTCCATCCCACGTCACATCAAGGCTGTTCTGAAGGCGAAAGGTGGCCCGACACCATATTAATCTGGTAAGTTGCACTTTCGTTCAGGTGTTTCCATTATTCTGATAAGCATCTGTAATTCTTTTTCAATCTCAGCCCCTAGAATACAGTCAATTAAGGTGTAAGTTGCAATTGTTGTGCATCTCTGGGGAAGAAATCCATGTTCTTCTTTGCAAAATACTTTATGTTGTGTTAGATATCCTATTAATCTTTTTTTATTAGTTTTTCGAGAATCTTACCAAATATTGGAAGTAAAGATATAGGTCTGTAGTTTTGTATAAGCGAATTATCTCCTATTTTTTGGTACGTTGATACCATTTTCGCTACTTTCAATTGGGAAGGGAAGGTACCATTGCTCAGGCATTTATTGTATACATATGTTGGATATAATTAATGGGAAGAAGCATCTATAGCGATCATCTTAAAAACCGCCATCTTTCATTCATGTCGAGAATGGAAATGGAAAGGACATGTGACATATTGTTTTAGATTAGCTTGTTGGAAGAAATTCAAATGTAAAATCGTTTTTATCTACGTTTGTTTATTCAGGAGATAAGAGCTATTTGCTCTAGAATTTGGCAACGTTTCTCATTCTGTCATTGCAAGTGTTTCAGCATGGCGATAACCCTTCATAAACGGATCAAGATTGTGTTAGTAAGTAGTGGGCGCAGTACCAGTGTGTTTGTAACTCAGTTCAGTGCGCATCATTAGCAGAAATCAGACAGAGCACTCATCAACACAATCTCGATCCGTACATTAAGGATTAGCGTCCTGCTGAATTACTTGCAATGACAGAATGACCAAACGATTCGCCAAATCCCAGAACAATTAAAACCTATTTGATAAACAATTAAACGTAAGTAAAAACGACTTTACATTTGAATTTCTGGGAAAGAACTAGCCTAAAGCAATATATGTCACATGTTGACCTTTTTATTTGCATTCTCGACATAAATCGGTGGTGACGGCTATCAAGATGGCCGCCATGGAGCCTCTCCACATCAACGATATTCAATAATTGTTCTCACCCTCCAGCCATTTTCGAATTACCGGGATGCTTGCAGACGTTTCCCTCGCCCCGAGAAAAAATCTCTAATAATTTCGCTTTTCTGTCGAGTTAAAATGTACAACTTTTAAACCGCTGATAGCTCTGTAGCCGTCCGTTCTAAGTGAAATTTGGTAATAAGGACTCAGAAAGAAAAAAACTGCGATCTTTAATTTTTTGCTCCTGTAAAAGTGTTTGTACGAACACTGTCTGTTCATGAGATAGATGCAAGCCATTTTACTCAATTTTCTGAAAATGGCGGATGGTTCCAGGGCTACAAAAAGTATAAACATCTGATATGTTATTCAGCACGTCTTTCTACATCGACCAGCAGAAAAACCAGCCCAGTCCAAAAAATGGAATTTCAAGGAGAAAGAAAAAAACTACAATATGTATGCTTTCACGTTGTTCTCGACATCTTAAATTGTCAACGACTTTATGCTTAGTTGAGTTTCTCTCTATTATCTTCCACGTGGAAATTATCTAATAGAACAATAAGATACAATTCAAACCTCATTATCACTGTTTTTGGACTATGTTTGCTTTTTCTACGTATTATTCATTTGTTAAGGATGATGAGATTTTCAATAATCTTCAGCTGCGTCTTAAATTAACCATATTTTATGGCATTATTTTCTTCAACAATTTTTCTTTCGTTTAAAATCTTCAAAAACGAAATAAATATATGATTGTTACTTATTTATGTTTAAATTTTTGTTAGTTAAGACACACCCCCTTTCGCTCCCTGTTGTCTGATTTGATTCTCCTCTCTGATTGGCTGAGGCAGTCAGTAGCACAACTATGGTTGCCGAGTATAACTATGGTAACTATGGTTATTTAAAAGCTGCAAAAAATATGTCGCCACCGAAAATTATTTATGAAGGGGATTTATTATTCAGCACTATATCTAAAAGTATATTAATACATAAAGCAGCCTCAACTGAAAGAATATATCAATTTTGGGAAGCTAGAATCTTCAGATTCTTAACACAAGAAGCTGAGAAACGATTTTCTCCAGTTGGAGTTTTGCATCGTCCACAGTAGTTGCCCATGGGAGTATGCAACGGGAAGAATTTGTGTGAGGTGATTTTTTGTGATATATGTGGTGTGCAGTGATTTTTTTTAAAAATAAATATAAATATATTATTTGTAGTACAAAGCCCATTTTTTTTAGTGTGAAAGTGATTACCTGCGCCTTCAGCATGTTAGTGATTTTTTTGTGGTAGCATGTGTGAAGTGGTGATGTCCGCTTAATTTGGTAGTCGCCGGGGTCGATTTTAATATCAGGTACGTATGGCTGATATCTTAAAATTCCTCTTTCTCTCTCAGAAAACTCATGTCTGCTTGACCTACATTTATATAGTGAAATTTCAGAACGTAAAGTTTTGGTTCGAAGGCGTTGAATATTTCACCTTGCACTATAGTTGATGCTACCTTTCAAATGCACGTTCTTTTCCCCATCAACATTTTGTTTGCACCTTTTGGGGAAATTGGTATGCTTGAAATATTGCACGAAGCTTTTGCAGTATGTCCGCTTTTATTAAACGTAAAATTAAAGTATTCTTAATGTTTTATTTCGGTAACTAGAAAAGTTTAAAACTTCTTCGTTACGTTCACAAACCGAAAGCCAGTTCGCTCATAAAGATTTGTTCTGTGGATTCACACCTAACCCAACCACAGTAAATTAAGATTGTTTAATCAAATTGGAGGTTAGGTTTTTTTAGGTTCAGAATTGGAAATTACATACGGAATGTTTGATAATGATCTTAACAACATTGAAGTAAATTTTAGCCCAGCAGCTATTGTAAATTACTCTTTTCGTAGAAAGAAATGTTATGCTTCGATAATTGTGAAATTTCTGTTTAACTCGGCTAAAATATAGAATGTCTACCACATTAGAAAAATAACCCTTTTTTTTTAAATGAGTGTGCGAAATCTTGACTCTATTTTTCAGCAGAGCGTTTCTGTAATCAAATTAATTTAGAAGTTCAATATGTGAAAATAACACCATCTTTAAAACACGTTTTGATGTACTAAAGATTCTCTCCAGAATTCCCCCCCCCCCCCAAGAAATCCATCAGTCAGTCTTTTTGCATTGCGTTTGTCATTTGTGAGTAAAAATAAATTACATTTTACCAGATATGCCTTGTGTCAAGGATTTTATTAAGAAGTAGCTAGTTTACCATCACTGTGGTATTGCTGTAAAGGTTCCCTGTCTTTCACCAATTCAGTTCGCGAAGTGTTATTTCATGTGTATGTGAGAAAGTAATTTCAGATGAGGTTTAAGTTTTATATCCTTATCTGATGCGTCAGCAAATATTAGGGAATGGTCAAAGCAGTTAAGTTTACCTAAATTTCGTGATTAATGTTAACTTGTGCGCGGCTTCGTTGAGCCTTGTACATTTTAGGGGCCCATTTGTGTTAGGTCACTAAAATAGCATTTAAAGTTTTGCTTTCCTGCGGGATGTTCTATCCTGCGTAAACCCCCACTTTTTGGGAATGCTTCTGATTCGTGTAGCCTTCTGCTTTTGCCAACTTTCTGTATTTTGGCACTTCTTTCGGGCTTCTTCCATGCATGCTTCGTGGTACTAGATTAGTGTGTGTGCTACCTTCGATGATCCTTGCCTGAAGAAGGGTGATGGTGAGTAGATAGCCTTCCTGTCTTCAGGCCCGATAGCGGTTCTCTTTCGTTTTGTGCCTTCTCCGTTGCGTAATATAGGCTTGTCTCCCAGGTAGGTTTGACCACGTTGTAGTGAAAATTTGGGTAATCCCCCTCTTCTGCAACAAGGCGCCACGAGCTCTTTTGTTTGTTTGTGTCTACCTGTCTTTGAGGAGAAAGTCCCCGTTGACATTACAAAGTGTGTGCGATGCTTTGAATAATGATGTCATACAATTAGGGGAAATTATGTAGATGTATTTGGAATTATAATGATTACGTTGTTTACTATACACACTACAACCAAGTAATTACAACTATCCGCTTTGTGCAACTTTCCCCTACTGACAACCTCACAACCTAAAAAAGTGTAAAATCAGGATTGTTTCGTTTATTAGAGTTTGCAGCTGTTTAGATATCGGATTGATTCAACAACAGATTCGGAGAACAAAATAAAATATTTACAAAGGATTTGCCAAATCGGTGCGAATGCGTTGATAATCACTACTGTGGATAATCCAACAGAGCAAAAATATTGCCGATAACTGCTTTTGAATTTCAATCAGTCTCTTCAACCCTTGAAATTTAATGGTGTCAACACCCACTAACGTATGACCATTTTGTATAAAATTAATTTTCCTCGAATTAATTAGATTAAGGAAACTTACAACAAGTTAACAATAGATGACACAACAGTTCGTTTCTTTTAGGTTATATTATATTGACGAAACAATAACTGTTATTCATCGTTCAAGCACGAAAACGGCAGATAATTTCTTTCTGCAGAATATTTAGTATAATAACCACGTAAATACAATAGCAGCTCCTATGTTATCTTGTTAACACATGTTCTATTTAAATCTTTTCGTTTGTCGGAACTTATAAATTAGTTGCTCGTTCTTTCTCGAATTAGATCATTGCATAGTTATTTTTGCAAATGTCGGTTGGCTTCTGGAGTCTACAATGTACTCAAGATCTTGTTTTTTTATTTGTTTCCCTTTTATAGAATTAGAAAATAATCTTTTTTTTTTATTTAATTTATTTTTTTAATTTTTTTTAAGTTTAGAAAATTTACATCAGCTAGAGAGAATACATAGTATCATAGTAGATTTCGATCTTCATACCGTATACCAGGTGTATGAATAAGTAGTTTCCCGTTTAACTAAGATATGGCGCCAGCGAAAAGTACGCAGCGTATTCATTTGACACATACGTCATTTTCTTCGCCTGACATTAAACTACAAACACACACAAGTTGAGTTCGCCAAACACTAGCGTCTTTGTTTTATCGTTCAGTGATCATGTCGACGTTTGTGCCTGAAAAAGAACATTTGCGGCACGAATTGCTTTTCTTATTTAATCAAAAGAAAAAGGCTGTTGAAAGTCATCGTGTGCTGGTAGAAACATATGGTGAACACGCTCCATCGATTAAAACATGTGAGACATGGTTTCGACAATTTGAAAGTGGTGGTTTCAATGTGATAGACAGTGCGCGCTCTGGTAGACCACAAAAGTGCGAAAACGAGCAATTGCAGGTGTTATTGGAGGATGACCCAACTCAAACTCAACAGCAATTGGCAAAAACATTAAATGTGTCACAAGAAACAATCAGCAGACGTTTGCGAGCAATGTGGAAGATCAATAAACTGGGTAAATGGGTCCCACACGATTTGAATGAACGTCAAATGGAAAATCGCCAAGTCGCTTGTGAAATGCTGCTTCAATGCCACGAAAGAAAATCCTTTTTGTATAGAACTGTGACGGGTGACGAAAACTGGATTTATTTTGAAAACCCGAAGCGGAACAAATCGTGGCTTTCACCTGGCGAAGCCGGTCCTTCAACACCAAGGCCAAATCGCTTCGGCAAGAAGACCGTGCTTTGTGTCTGGTGGGACCAGAGCGGTATTGTGTATTATGAACCCTTGAAACCCGGCGAAACCGTTAATGCACAACGCTATCGCCAACAAATGATTAATTTAAATCACGCATTGATCGAAAGACGACCGGAATGGGCCCGAAAACATGCCAAAATGATTGTGTTACACGACAATGCGCTGTCTCACACAGCAAAACCAGTGAAAGACACCGTGAAATCGCTTTGATGGGACATCCTTCCGCACCCGCCGTACTCCCCAGACCTGGCGCAATCTGACTATCACCTCTTCGCATCAATGGGGCACGCGCTCGCAGAGCAGCACTTCAGCAATTTCGAAAACGTTGGAAAATGGCTCGACGAATGGTTTGCCGCGAAAGACAAGCAGTTTTCTGGCATGGTATGCATCAATTACCTGAAAGATGGGCGAAATGTGTAGAAGCCAATGGCCAATATTTTGAATAAAACAAAATTAATTTCCCTGGAAAATTACGTGTTTTCTTTGCAACAAAAACCGGCAAAAACTTATTCATACACCTTGTATACTAGATAGAAGTAAAAATTCAAATGTTAAACTACAGGATTCTGAAAGAAAATATTGCACCAACTTTTAGTATACATCCTCGAAAAATATTTCGTAAGCTCTGTGTATCAGAAGTGTACTTAATATGAGGAGGCCAGAAGTGGGAGTGGTATCTGAAGATGAATGTTCAACGTTTTTGTTGTACTTAATTTTGGAAGGGATTCCGTTTCAAGCGCTCCTTTCTTATCTTCAGTGATAAAGTATGGCGAATATTTTTTGTAGATATTTTGTTCACAATATATCCTTGTCTGATACAGACAATTATCATACGTACATGCGAACTCACGTACACGTCAAGAGCTGCCGACCGGGTGGCAGTGCGTTCTGCGGCGGTGGGTCAACGGCTCGAAAGTCCAGGGTTTTAGTCCCGGCAGGGGCATGGGTTTGGATTTTAATAGCTAAGGGACGAATCGTGATGGGGCGAAGTACAAAGTTACTGGCTTATATAAAAATAAAGTCTACCAAAGTTTACGTCAAGAGCTCTCAATATTGGGTAAAAATGCTATCTTTAGCTTGATTAAGTTATTAAATTGGTATCACTAGAGACGAACCACGCTCGCACGCTCTTCAGTTTTCGTTCTATTCTCGACTACCAAATCAGTTCTTCATTATACAGCTCCTATCATGCAACGTAAACTGATTATAGATGCTGAAAGGCCATAATAAACTGAAATAAAATTATTGAATTCTAAATTTCTAGTATTTTCCCTCAGGGGATTTAATTTTTATGACAATCGAATTCGTTTGAAAAGTTTTGTTTGGATCCCATTTAACAATTTCCTTGTGTTTTACAAACGAGGTTTTCTGTGCACATTAATAATATATATGTTATTTTGCTTTTCCGATGGATTTTAGATAATTCTCCTGATGTCAAGTTGGATTTATCTAATCTAATTGAACCTAACATGATAACCAATTCCACACTAACTAGTTACGGTTTATGGACCTGGCAGTGTTACGTCATATACTTGTAATTAGAACCAGGACATTCGAGTATCAAAACGTTTTGACGATAGTCAGTTAATAAACGCTAAGATTGTTTACAAATTCCCATGGAGCTCCAATGAGTCCAGATAGCGTCATATGGCAACTTTCTCCCCTTTATATGATGTGAACATGACGTCTCTTTGCTGGTTGGATTATGCGTTAAAAGTTACAAACAAAGGACGGAAGATACAAACATCATAGAAACAGAAAAACATTTTTTGAAAAGCTTTCACTTGTGAGAGTTTATTGTAATGTAAAAACTTCAATAATTCTGATGTAAGATATCTGAGAGTGAGAGGTGATATACTTCGGAGAGCACTTTTGTAAAAAAAAAAAATACAAGGAGAATGCAGAGACCGGGACTTTTCTCAAGTGTAACAACAAAGAATTTCTCTCGTCTGTAACCGATTAACACACTAAAGAACTTCAACCAGAATAAGTGTCAGCAGGATTCGAGCCTGAATAATAGCAGAGCCTAGATTTTTTTAACACCGATTAAATAAACATAGAAAAATACAGTATTTCTTAACATACATACAACCCTGAAAAAACATCATGAAAGAACATGAAATTATTCAGAGTTGTTCGTGGGTTTTTTTATGTTCGATGTCTCGGAATTGAAAGAAAACTCGTTTGTTTTCGTTCTATACACGTAGTACAAATATAAGTTCGATAGTAAAGAAAGGAAAGAAATATTTTTTATTGAAATATGTAGAAATAGGCAAAATGAAATTATCTTCTAGCAGGACAAAATAATTTAAAATTATTTTAATTGTTTCAATTGTTAAACACTTTCCCATTTTGTTTAAGAGCCTAGTCCAAATTATAATTTTCTTCTTGTTTTGCCATTCGTAAGGACATCTCTAATAAGATCAAAGGCAAGAAATAAAATAGCAGAATTTATATTTAAAAATTACATTAACTTACCGCCTGCATGAAGATGACACTGTAAAATGATAGGATAGTGTTGAATCTTTAAAACATTTAGTTTCTATAGCACTTAACTACAACAACAAATTAAATTATTTTCTTTAATATTTTGTGATTATTGTTAAAATTGCAACAATGCAATACTTTCCTACTTCTCTTGTTTGTTATTCAAATATGTTAGTTCAATGCAAATATACAAATATCATGAAAACCCGGAACTTTGGATAACAAACAGCTCATAAAAGATAAAATGAATTGTATGGGCGGTAACAACACTATGGCTTACGCCCGTCCCGAAGACAAACAGCTCAAAATTAGTACATACTTTCAGAATAATGCCGACAACGGCATACCCTAAGACCTAAAATATCCCACTTGAGGGAAATGCGTAATCTTGGAAAACCGGCCGCCATCTTTAAATTTTATACTTTTTAATACTTATAGCTGAGTAAATTGTGCAATCGACTTCGTTTAAATGTTAATTAACATTTCTACTCTCTTTATTAAAATAAACCTGATATTTCGCTAAGTTAAATCACAATTTTAGTTGTTTCGCCTTTAATAGGGGACGTGGTGTTTCTAATTTTGTGTAAGCGAGGTGTTTTGATAGTATATTTGCCGTCGAATCATGAAAATGGTTAGACCTGAAAATTGGTACAATATTCAAAATGTTGCCCTGAACAACATATCGGGAATCTAGAGAAACATACCTGCTTGGAGAAATCGCCACCATCTTTATTTTTTAGTTTGAATGTAGCGCTTGAATAAATTGATCTATTGGCTTCGTTTCAAAGTTAAATTGACGTTTCCACTCTGGTTTACTGAAATGCATATATAATGAAGCTCTGAAATGATAATTTATTCTCTGTATATGCTGAGCGATAAATTACAAGAGTTGTCTATCGTAAGTCGCACCGAAAACCTATGAATATACTACTTCTAAATTATCAAAGTTATATCTCTCTTTACTAAGGCCGGACGTTCTGGCGATTGGAAAATCCCCATTTACACATTTAGACTATGACTCCGTGCTTGCATGCCGGTATCCATTTCAATTACGCGAGGTACGCACACATGTACTTGCAACAAAGTTGGCGCTATAAAAGATATATCTTGTGAGGAATATGGCAAGTACGTCAAACATGGCTATTTCCCCTTTCGAAAAAATTAAGTTTTTTGTCTGGCATATACTGTGGACTGCTGACACCTATAGTCGCGAGAGCGGAGTCGCAACTTAGTGAGAGGTAGGACGACACCATTCAGTATCCAGTAGAAAGTTCTTTTAGTAGCTAGTGACCAGATTGCAAGTATCATTTAATGAAAAGTAAGACACTATCGCCGAGCTTTTCGTTTGCAGTAATACTTATGAGAAGTGAATGGTATATGAATTTAACTGTATATGATTTTTTCTGAATATGCATTTAACTGTCACAATTCTGTTGTTATTTACTGATATTTTAGTAAACTTTCAAATCATCAAAATTAACCTAAACACTATCTGCTTATTCTATGGCGAGCGCTAAGGATGAAGGTCCCGGTAATCGTATCTCCAAAATTTAGAAAAATAAGAGTTACCTCTTTTACACAAATGTAATTTAATCGCTCTGTAATCTAGACACTCTTGTATCGGTAAATGGGATCTTTCGTTCTAATTAGTCTCATATGCAAAATTTAGGATGTTACCTGTCATGCGAGGTGCAACCTTCGTGCCAAATCACTCCACCGTAAATGCAAAAGACTGGAATGTAACAATGAGTTTTATAGGTTCAGGCAAATCCACAATCAGAAATATATATTATATAAAACTAATCGCAATTTATATCACCCATATAACATACATATATGTGAATATGTTTCTGACTTTTAGGGATCTATGGCTCAGGAAGGGATACAGCACTGGAAACATGAGGGAAGAAATAAACCAAAACCTAAGTTGAATTTACCATCCCACCATTTGAATGATATGAGAGGAAAGTCCGGGAAAACAGTCAGGAGAGGTGCCAGCTGGTATCGAACCCAAGACTTCCAGAATGCGAAACCAACACTCTACCAACTGAGCTAGGCCCACTTACTTACATACATATATAAAAATCTTCGATCGGATGGATAGTGAAGGCATGGTTATGATGAAGGAGCCATTGACATTGTCACATTTGGCGCTGACGCGTCGCCATCAAAACAAACTGAATTATAGAGCTTCTAGCACGACACTATCATAACCACAATAATCTCTCAACACTGAACCATTTCTTATATGCACAAAGCTGTTGTGCATATATGTTGGAAGCTGGAAGCTTTGGCGCATTAGGCGATGACACTGTTCAAGGCAATAAACCATTCTTTTATTGTATCTGCTGTACCAGCAATTTAGTTATTATTGTAGTCCTATCCTTTGTAGCAGCAAATCATTTTTCTGAACAAATTGTAAAACAGAGAAGCTACATTGACAAGAAATCTGCCTTCTTCTTTGACGGCATCCGCTTGAATATGAACCACACAAAGGGTCGTTTATTGTTCTTATCATCAGAAAAGAGCCAGAAGTCTTGGTCACTATTCAGTATACTTTTCATGATTTCTTTATGATGAAACAGGTTGAAATGGTTCAAATTATGGCAACGGGGCAAAACGTAGCTACTAACAGGAAACAAGCTAATAAATGCAAACAAATACGGAAGTAAGAACAAAGGAGAGCGACCACAAATGACCCGTCTTGAGCTGCGTTGTTGGTTTCTTTAATTTTGGAGGGCTCTAACGGTAACCAAATCCAAAACACAAACTGAAGAGGTCCGACATTTATTTGACAAACACTTTGCAGAGTCTGTTGTTTCCGCCAGTTTTGAAGTATTGGCAAAACGAAATTGATATTTCTCTGTAGAAATGATAAACAATAACATTTCCATAAACGGTAAAAAACAGTTTTTATCTGTGCAGCCAGAAATATTTTTTCTAGAAATCAGTTATAAACATTCTTATTTAATTTGAAATAAGAAGATGCCGGTTTTGCAATAAGACAAGTAAGCCCGTTTGTATTGTAGCAAGTTGATAGATTATTTCTATCAATATCTCGATTTTGAAATTAAATGAGCATGTTGATAGAACATTTCTAAGAAAATTGTTCCTCAGTACACTGATAAAAATTTTCTTCCTCTTCATTTTAATAAACATTTTATTTTATCAGTATATTCACCTTTCCAAATATGAGCTACCTGCCTGCACCCTTGTCATGTATCATGACTAGTATGTTGGCTTGTCTATAGTCGAAATGATTCTATATTTTCTATTGAAATTGTTTTCTGATAAAATATATTAAAATTTAATTTCTGCAATTAAGTATGATGAAAACATGAAAAGTATTGAAAATGTATTATTTGTCATAGATTTTTCATTGCTAATTTTGTCATTGAAATTACCCTGTGTCTTGTCAATTGTCACTTTGCTCATTTTCACACAAGTTTTGATTAGAGTTTAATTCTATACCTGTGTCACTCTATCTAAAGAGGTTTCTGGTAACTCGCGTATGTATGTATTACTACACTGTCTTCATGGACTAATTTCCCTTCCAATACAGGTCTTTTCAAACAATTAAATACTAACCTTTTCTCGGTTTAATATTTGCAATCTTTCTTGTTTATGTAGTATTAAGTTCTTGGTGATTTAAACCTGAAAGTATTTTCCTTCTCTTGAAATTCGGTTTAATGGGAGTGGAGCAAGGTAGAAATTTGTTGTGTATGTTCAAACCATACTAAAAGGTTTATTGGCAACTGCTAATTTGGTATTAAATACTTATGTTGATTTTTTTTAAATAATACACAAACCTAAATTGCTTTAACAAAAATTTTGAATTTTCAAATTACAAGTCCAAAAATTTTGTTTTCAAATACTTGCTTCTACTACCTCATGTGTAATGAAAATGTGCCCTTACGGATTACCGTTTCCCATTGTTTTACAGTAGTTAATATTTGCTTTTTCATTGTCACATTGCCTTTTCTGCAGACCTCAGCATAAAATAAGTTTATAAATACACTCTTTTTGTCCAGTGGGCCAATGGTATGTTACTTCAATAGCTGTTTGTTTGTGCAGTTTATGTTACGCATGCTATGATTTTGCCAGTAACTATCCATTTTCAATATATAAATACGCATAGTATTTCTCTATTCAAAAATAAATGAGTAATACTTCAGTAATACTCTAACAGACGCATAGCTCTTCAAGTAGGGGAAATATATCCTTGGCTTTTCTGAAACAGAAACTTCGTTGTCAGTTATTTTTCGATGTTACGATACAATGCTTTTATTGCTAAAATCCACAATGCTGTTCAAACTCACGAAATGTGAAATGTATTTATATTTCCAATATGTAACTTTCCTACATCTGATAA
>JAGDQP010011309.1:0-25663 GCA_022664845.1 Lepisma saccharinum
AAAAAAAAAAAATCCAAAATGGTCGAGCAACTCATGTTGGTCGATTTCACATGGAATGGCCCTACTTGTCTTTTTGCACTTGTCTAGCTTTTGCAAGCTTTAATTTCGTATAATATGGACAGATATCTACTATTAAATTTAGTTACTATAAAAGAGATAATTTACCTCAACTATGTCTTTAGAGCAAAAAATAATACATTTTAAATATAAGTAAACTCTACTTTTCTCAAGCTCTCCTGGAGTGTATATCAAGATTACATCACAGTTAATAAAGTAACTTAGTGGAAATTGCATGCACTTCTTATTCCAAAGTTATCGGATCGATGCCCAAAGTGACCGACTTCATTGAGGCTTTCCAAACAAATACTGAAATCAGGGCATGCACTTCCACAAGTTCAATTCTTCCTAACAGAGTTAAGGTGAATTGAAGTATGGATTGTTAAATATAATTTGTGGTAGGGTTTTTTTTTGTTTTTTTTGTTTTTTTTTTGTTTCGGAATGCTCAATGAGAAGCAGAAACAAATTAAAAATGCAAAATTCAACTTTTGACCAATAAGGTTATTTTCAGGTAGTCGCTCACATATATATTTCTGGAGGAACGTTTCTGGTAGCTGATACCCTATTTTTCGCTTTTCTGTCGCTACAAATTAAAGCACTGATGGACGTTTGAATAAATTTCTTTAAACTTTCACGACGAAAAAATATTACTCACGATCTAGTTTCTTTCTCAAATCATGCAGAAATTTGCCACACTGATGTTTCGAACACCTAAAATCATATCTAATAACTCAAACCTAAACTAATGTTAGGACATTCCGTAGAGCGCCAAGCTGTGCCAGACGGATTTTAGCTCGGTCTGAGCCTGAGATACTTGAATGCCATAAATAAAATAAAATACAATTCAAACGGCTTTTCTTTGTTTAGTACGTAGTCAGCGCATCGGCTCTCGTCGCAGTTGTACTTTGGCTCCCATGACCCCAAATTGCTCCTTCTTGTATTCAAAGTGTCTCCCCAATATTATCACGATACTGGATAAGTATCAAAATTCTGCGAATCGAACCCGGAACCACTCGCACCAAGGCCGAGAGCGTTAACCATGAGGATATCCGGGAACCAACACACAAACAAATTCTGACTGGACCATAGCATGCCCTCCCGTTTCGATTTCTGTACCATATAAACTCTGCAAAAAAGTGGCGAATCATAATTGACAGAAACGGGATAATAGTTCATAGTTTGTAATGGGTTACAGCACGCCAAAGATTTCAAGTAGTAGACATGTCACTATTGCCTTCATGCACGTAAAATCTTTATTTTATATGGAACAGTCTAGTACCTTTGACTTCAGCCCGTCACGATTCGACCTTTTACACCAAGTTAAAATCCACAAACACCCATGCCCCTACCGGGACTCGAACCCAGGGCCTCTGAGTCGTTACCCTAACGCCTTAGACCGCACGGCTACCCGGTCAGCACCTGCATGCACGTGACTATTAAAGTATTAAATTTAATGAATATTAAATTTTCAGAAATCCCGACAGCCAGATGAAATGTTGGCTACCGCAGCGTGAAACCTCTCTTATCTATACTCTTCGAATTTCAAATCTTATCAGTTCCAACATAAATAAGAGAAAGCGCATGCACAGCTGTGGTGCTAAACATTTCATCTGGGAGTAATTTTGTTTTTGTTTTTAATTCGGAAAAACTATGTAGCCAGTGTCATACTATCTTGAATCTTGACTAAGAGAATCGTTTGAGATCTCGAGCGACAACGTAATACTTTCAGGGTAAAAAAGAAGCTATTTTAACTATTGTCTGCCTGTCTGTATGTGTGTTTGTGCTAGACTGTACGTCACGAGTTCGAGTACTGAAGTCTGGGAGAAGTGAATGAGTGTTTGATTGATACCTTATTTAACTGAGACCTAAGTGGGGAAACATATGACTCTGTCTCCAGCCGCTTGTGGTATGTCTGTAACTGTATATGTGAGTATATATGTCTAAACATCACGAGCTTAAACTACAAGTCCAGCAGCGTCAACACTTACGAAGATTTATTTATTTCTGGTATCTCCATATACAACTCGGAGACTATTTTATATTGGAGCTTAGCAACAACAAGCAAGCAAGCATGAACAATGGGAAAGGAAATTCTACGGAAACGGACATAGCCTTGAAATAAGATATGATCCCGGCATTTGCCTGATAAGACTTGAAAACTTCAGGCAGGATGGCCGTCGCCAGGAACAGAACCCTGGATCTCCGGAATGCGAAGCCAACGCCAAAGCATTGAACCACGGCTGTTCGGTGTTTATATCATATCGCTTTTGTTTCACAAAATGTTCGTTACCGTTAACTTGGATGAATCCGACCTGTTGTCTCTTGAGGGAATGAGAGTATGATGAAATAAAACCCTGAAGAACACAGAGTTAGGTATTGGAAAGGTCGGTGCAGCAAGTTTGTAAACATTGTTATTTTTATTTCCATTTATTTAGTTGTGAAACAAAGATTCACTTAAATTAGGAAAATTAATGCATATGTACGAGTACATCTGCCTAAACTTACTTCCTTTGTTTCAATAATCCTCCTCTTCATTGTGAGGCGTTTCGCCTTTTCCACAGTGCACAAAAACAACTGGATAGATAATGAGTGAATGTTGATGTGCATCTAAAGTGAGTCTAGCATCTTTGCACTCCAACGCCGCAGGGAGCAGTCACCAAACAGGTGTTTTCATACGGAGATGTTTATTGTTTTCTGCCTCATTTCTTTTGCTGCTGCTGGATTTTTGGGAGGCGACAGAAAAGAAATGTAACCCAAAAAAAGTTATTCCTTTGGAATAAATGTAAAACTGCTAGCAAGATTTGATTGTGTATACCATAACTGCCGTGTTTGTAAATCGAAATTCCAGGAATTTCTCACGATTAAATGTCGAGAAATAACAACCCCCAACACACACACACACACACACTTTCTGAAAGCTTCATTCTTCTTTCGCCACACGTCCTGATATCCATCACTACAATAGAAGTTTATCTTAGTTTCATCCTAGAAAAAAAAAAACTTTCTCCAAAATTCCAAGCACTCATATCGATTTTTCCTAGAAAATTAGAACTTCTTCTTTCTGCTTTCTTCTGATATGTATGTTTTGTTTCTGGCTACACACCTGAATCTCACTTTTTTGTACACATCTGTAACATTAACTAGCATGTGCTAGGCAAGTGAAGTAGCCAAATC
The DNA here is from genome assembly GCA_022664845.1 of Lepisma saccharinum. NCBI lineage: Eukaryota > Metazoa > Arthropoda > Insecta > Zygentoma > Lepismatidae > Lepisma > Lepisma saccharinum. The sequence continues at coordinate 3,232 of JAGDQP010011309.1, forward strand.
TTTAGCACTAATTCCTTGAGTTTTGTTCACAGAACGAAGAATATAGCTTTCGTTCCGGGCAATTAGTTTCCTTGGTTGATCAGAACGGATCCCCAATAATTGCTCTGTTTTATGATTCTTTATGATGTATTCAACGGTAGAGCATAGCTTTCCAACAAGATTGGCTGTCTCAGTATCTTTTTCCTTCCGCACGTAATTTGAAATGAAAGTGAGCAGTTCCAATGTTGTTTAACTCACTTTGTTCCCCATGCTGCTTCTTTATGCCTGACACGGTGTGGATTGCTTCAATACACCACGCAGAGCGCTCTTGTACACAAAAGGACACCTAAAACATTTCTTTCGAGACTAGTATGGGGTTGTCCAAATACTTATTTTATTTTGAGATGAATTTACGTAGTTGTCACTCTTTCGTTACTTGTTACCTTACAGGTGTATCGAGTATTTTATCTAAGGTATCCAAATTATCATATAAGGGCAAGAGATTTCGAAATGGGCCACGTTTTGCGTGTGATAAATCTGTTTTTCCTCTTTGTTGAACTTGTCCAAATAATCTTTTTCTCACTGTAGGTGAGACAGAAGCTTCTTGAACCATACCTGTCGAGATCAAGAACCGAGAATGTAAAGAAGAAAAACAATATTTGTCCAATAAAGCGGTAGCGCGGCAAAAGTCGGATACAAGGAGTACCACATTTGGAAAAGCTGAGTAACAACTCTGCATAGACTAACATTAGTTTCTGTTATTTCTTAAGCTTATTTTCTAGTAACAGCAGAAACTTTGTTCTTATTAGTTAAAATATAATATGCTTTAGTGAACTTTTTTTAACCTTATACAAACATAGTTAAATTCTGTAATAGCTGGGCCTGGGGAAGTCTTCATAATGACTATATCTATACTATTATATGTATTTTATGAATATACAATATTTGGCAAAATCTGAATTCGGGGGAGTATTGAGATCATCATATGTGCCTTCTTAGACCCTTATCTGGCAACAAAGCACATATCTGAATACTCCCCCACCCAAAGTCACACAGAAATCGGCGCCCTTGCATTAACCAATGTCATACGTTGCATCTTTTAGTGGTCTACTTGTAGGAAGCTGATTCTGACATCCTAATCATATTTACCAGTTACCACTTAGCATTTAGCATTTGCCTTTACTGATAGGTAATTGACGTAAAATACGTTTCCAAATTGAATGAACTATGATCACATTTAGGATTTAGAAAAATCAGTGCTTGTAAGAAGTATTTAGATTAGCATGGGGAGGTAGGACCGTATATGTTTAAGGGCCCCAGACGACTGCCCACTGTGCCCATGCATTAGGGCGGCCCTGACCCTGTGCTTACTATTTACATAGGTAACGGAATTATTTTTGGTGCGACCCTTAAGTCAAGGGCCCTGGGCTACAGCCCATTTAGCCCACCCGTTAATCCGGCTCTGACAGAGTTAGATGTTTCTGGTTAGCACATAGCCTGTGATACAGTATTAATTCGGCGGGGTGCTTTTTTACGATGCTAATTGAACACAATTTCATTTTTTAAAATTAAATAGAAAAGTTAATGTGTTTTGGCAAGAGCTCGAATGAGTAATCCTTGATTTTCAGATCCAACAGCTTATCCACTACTCTACCATACCAGCTTTTCAATGAAGGCCCTGCTATGGAGGTCCACTATGGGGTCGCATTACATGTTATCAATTTGAAACTTCAAAGTCCTCTTTCCTCCTATTGAAGCCTGTTTGATTCAGTTGTAGACAGTTATCTACACTATGTAATTATATTGAAACCTCCTCTGCCTTTAGTAAACAGCAAAGAAATGCCGGTATTAATTCAACACAATTTTGACTACCAGTTTTTCGGTTTTATGGCATCATAATAATTTTTAACAGATACACTATTCAATCCAGCGATCGTGCTTGTATGACAGCTCTATTGTGTTGAAAGAACTTTCATTGTATTGAATTAACACCAGAATGAACACCGATTTCTAGTAATTAATACACAGATATGGTAGTCAAATTTTGTTAAATTAATACCGGTATTTTATGTTGTGTCCGGGTTGGAGTTACTGGTCTCTCACCAGGCGCCTCCCCAGGTGGCGGATAGAGGAATGCCGACCAGATATGGTGGGTACCGGAAATATTCCCGGGCGGACCAAAACCAGTTCTGCTGCCTTGCAGTTAGTAGAGGGATCTACAAAGGCTAGGGGAAGATAACCCCGAATAAAACTATCATGGTGAGGGGAAGCTGCATCACCATCACCACTTTTAAGGCTTAAAATGAATGACATCGGCAAGGCTCAGAGATGGACAGAGGACATCTTGAATGTCTACCTTTACTGCGAGGTCGTAGAGCTGACAACTCTGCACCGCTAAAACAGGTCAAGAAATAGTCCTGGGGTAAAATATTCCGGAGGTAAACTAGTCCCTCATTCGGATCTCCGGGCGGGGACTGCTTCAGGGGGCTCCACGAACAGGATTAAGAAAGACCTTAGAATAGAAACGTGGAACGTACGAACATTATACCAAACGGGCGCTCTTCAGGTGGCGGTACGTGAGACCAACAAGTACCAGCTAGACATATTAGCGATACAAGAAGTTCGGTGGGAGGGTCAAGATAGCATCCCACAGCGCAAGTACACTTTCTACTACGGAGGAACACAGTCTCACGATTTCGGAACTTGATTCCTCATTAAGAACAGTATCCTTCAGGCGGTTCAAAATATAGAGTTCGTAAACGAAAGACTATCGCACGTTACGATACGTACTCGATGGGGCAACACGGTTTTATTAAACGTCTATGCTCCGACCGAGGGGGCTACTGATAACGACAAAGATATATTCTACGATGAACTAGAAAGGGTGTTTGACCGAATGCCGATGTATAATTCGAAAATTGTGTTGGGTGATTTCAATGCAAAGGTAGGGAGGGAAGAAAAATATAGACCTACTATAGGCAAATACAGTCTTCACGATAAGACCAACAGCAATGGAGAAAGACTGATAACTTTCGCGATTTCGAAAAACCTACTGATAAAGAGCACGTACTTTGAACACAAAGACACCCATGTGTATTTGTGTATATCTCCGGACAGCAAAACTCTCAACCAGATCGATCACGTATTAGTAGACAGACGAAGACACACCAACCTAATGGATGATAGGTCGTACAGAGGAGCGGAAGCTGATACCGACCATCAATTAGTGATCTCAAAAGTAAGCGTAAAGTTATGCATCGCGAACAGAGAAAACAAGGGGTCAAAATAACTGAAATTCGAAGTTAAACAATTAAATAATCCGAGCATAAAAGCAGATTACCTACTCGAACTCTCAAATAGGTTCGAAATCCTAGCCGACTCGAATAATAATAATGATATTAATAATTAAATTGATGTAATTAAGATGTGGGATGCAATTCGTAAAAATATTAAGTGCGCAACGAAGGAACGTGTAGGCGAGAAGAAACAACAGAAAAACAAACCTTGGTTTGATGAAGAATGCCTTAAGCTTCACGAGGAACGAAAACAAACAAGGCAACCATGGCTAAGTAATAAAAGCGAAGCAAACACCAACCACTACAGTAACGCGAAACGAAACGCCACACTTGGGTTCAGAAACAAAAAGCGAGAATATATGACGCAGAAGATAGAGGAAAACTGGAAGACAAATAACATACAAGATGTATACAAGGGGGTAAACTCGTTAAGAAAAGGTTACCAGCCGAGGTTAGGAATGATTAGAAATGAACGTGGAGATCTTCAGGCTGATAAGACTAAAATTGTCGACGTGTGGAAAAGTTATTTCGATACACTTCTTAATGTACACAACGCCGATCAAACAGGAATTTGACATCCATACCTCAGAACCATGGATTCCCGAACCTAGCGAGATCGAAATGTCGATAAAGAAATGGAAAAATTTCAAATCACCAGGAATAGACAATATTCCAGCCGAATTAATTAAAACAGGAGGAACGGCACTAACCAAGGAACTACATAAATTGATAAGTGCTATATCGAGAAAGGAGGAGCTCCCAAAGGAATGGAAAACCTCAATAATATATCCCATTTACAAAAAGGCGATAAATCGGACTGTAATAATTACCGCGGAATCTCGTTACTTCAAACATGTTACAAGGTATTAAGTAATATTCTGTTAATACGTCTAAGTGTATACGTAGATGAAATAATTGAAGATCACCAATGTGGATTTAGAAGAAATAGATCCACGTTGGACCAGATTTTCGCCTTGAGACAAATTTTGGAGAAGAAATGGGAATACAATGGGACGGTTCACCAGCTATTCATTGATTTTAAGATAGCATATGATTCTATCAAAAGGGAAAAGTTATACAGTATCCTGATACGATTTGGAATTCAAAAAAAAAAAATGGTTCAACTAGTGAAGATGTGTCTTAGCGACCCCATAAGCAGAGTACGGATAGGTATATGTCAGATAGTTTCAAGATTCGCAACGGATTGAAACAAGGCGATGCCTTGTCACCACTACTGTTTAACTTTGCGTTAGAATATGCAATTTTAAAAATTAAAGGGGACAAAAAGGGGCTAATATTGAATGGTTTGAATCAACTGTTCGTATACGCGGATGCTGTAGATTTAATAGGGGACGATATAGATGCACTACAAAGCAACACCGATGTCTTAGTAGAAGCGTGCAATGAGATAGGTCTACAGGTAAACATAGATAAAACAAAATACATGATAACAAGCCGAAACACAGGGAATGAAGGAAATAAAAACATAAGAATTAAGGATGAGGTCATAGAGAAAGTAAACAAAAATAAATACTTGGGAGCATACGTAAGAAGCAAAATTGAGGTCACGGAAGAAATAAAAAGTTGCTTAGTATCGGGGAATGCATGATTATATTCAGTCCAAAAACTTCTAACATCGCGATTAATATCAAGGAAATTGAAATTGAAAATATACAGAACGGTAATACTTTACGGTTGCGAAAGTTGGAGTACGGTAGATGAACATAAATTATGTGTATTTGAAAATAAGGTTTTGAGAAAGATATACGGGCCGAAACGAGACAAGATGACTGGAGAGTGGAGGAGACTGCATAATGAAGAACTCCACGGACTGTACGATTCACCAGATGTAAAAATAATGAAATCGAGGCGACTAAGGTGGGCAGGCCATGTAGCTCGGATAGGGGGAAAACGAAGATTATATTCTATCCTGGTTGGAAGGCCGGATGGAAGGAGGCCATTGGGAAGACCGAGACGTCGTTGGGAGGACAATATTAGAAGAGATCTTCGAGAAGTAGGTGTTCGCGCTGAAAACTGGCTTGATATTGCCCAGGACAGAATCCAATGGCGAACGTTTGTTACTGCGGCGATGAACTTGCGAGTTCCGTAAGCCATAGAGTTACTTAGTTATTTTTTGCTGTGTATTTACTTCTCGGAACTTGTCTTTTTACTTGTTTTCTTTTTTTAATTACTACCGACTCGATGTGAAGTTGTTTTAGAAAGTACTGAATGAGTTCTACTAAAGACAGCCGAAAGTTTCCGATTTAGACAGTCTCGAGATGAATGACCAGCTTTAATTCAGGTAACACAGCTGAGAGTGGTAATTTTAATTTGACTCTCACTAAATGTAGATGTAAAACCGCACTACAAGTGAATGCACTGGACCCCCACTGGTTTCGGAAGACCATATTTGTAACCTGTTAACAGACTATATACTACTCTCATATTCTAACTGACTAACAGATTTTTAAGCACATACTCCAAAATTATGTAGGTAGCTGTTGTACCGATTTGATGTTAAAATTTAACACAAATCGGGTAACACAGACCAAAGTAATTAAATTGACAGACACATGTTTACTGTGTATTTTATTCCATCCACACGCAAAAAAAAGTCGACAAATTTGACTCCCTTTAAGTTTAAAATTAAGTTTTGACCTCAAATTACAAAGTAAAAATAACTTAAAACTGCTAAGATGTTCTGTTTAAACCACTTGACATTACATTAAGTAAAGAAGGGTCTAGTCCATTATTTGCTGTTTTAGGTCTTCTTAATTGTGTAGAAAGTCTAGTCCATTAAGTTGCTTTGGGGCTGTTATTTGCTTCCTAGAAAGATTTCTCTCTTTTCCTCTGTGTACATTGTGCATATGTCAACAGACGTGAGAAAAATCGATGCAGGCGATGACGTGACGTGTACACAGAAATGAAAGGGGGCGCTTGACATATTAAATTCGATTTTAATAAGATATGCTGGGAATTTCCTTCTCTTCAGAAAAATAAAAATCACTCCGCATACAACAGAGCTGTACTATAGAAGTACAGTTTGCTATGAATATTCCTGTGGGGATATTGGAATATAGCTAGGATATCGTTGGATATGCGTAAAATATGCGCAGAACATTCTAGGAATATGTGAATGTGTGGGAAGTCCGGTGGGAAGATATGGTAGATGTTAGAAGTTAAAAGTAAATGAATAATCTTTTAATATAACTATATATTAACGCAATGGAACAATAGTATCCGCGTTTATTTAAAAAAAATAGTTTCATACTCGGTGTTGCGAATATTGACATTGTGTTTCCAAAATGAATTACTGAGCGCCATATTCAAAAAGGTCTTTATGTGAAATGGTGTCGTAATATAGCGATAGTGTGATCTGGCGTAATATCCATGAGTAATGAAATAGGTAATATAACCATGGATACAGTTTATTAGATGTAATGCCAGAATACTGCAGGATATATAGATATTACAAATATGATACAACTTAAAGATTGGTAATGTATGAATTATGGCTGTGATTGATCAGATGAGGGATGGCTCTATGGATATAATAAAAGTACTTAATACAAATCTATCTTTTCATATGCATATATACATCTGGGATTTTCAATATAAGAATGATTCGTATTATAAGTATTTACTTATGAAAGAAATGAACTTTAGATACTCACCAGGTCACCTCACATATGCTAATTGGAGATTCACTAAACAGATTTCAGAAAGTAGAATTACCACTAATTACTTTTAAAGACAATATTAAAATAAATTACAATAATTTTGGAGACGATTTATGCTTATTTTCGAATATCTCACGCTCCTGTTAGTTATAGCATATAATACACAGTATTAAGAATGGCAGATTCAAAGTTGAATTATTATAGTTTTGAGGACTCTAGGGAGTCGATAGACAATTATTTACAGATATTTTCTTCCTATTGTTCTATGAATAACTTAGCAACTGAAAGGAAACAGCAAATTCTGATCACTTCATTGACACACCTGAAGTGTAATCAAATTGAGTTTTGACCAATTGAAAGAATGGCTAGTGAGAATTTATGTTAAACCAACCAATATTACAACGGAAAGGTATAAATTTCATAGAATGGCGAAAGGAACAAACCATCACATCACGACTCCAGAACCTGCACAATAAGACCGAAGCAGACGGAACACACGTACCGAAAAAAAAGGCGGACACGAACTACAGTAAGGCCAGAGCCTGAGCTTCCCGTCGTTGACATTCGCTATTCTTCACCAGAAAAAAAAAAGCTACCTGAGTACACACACCACGTGCTCTGGTGAAACGAAATACCTCAACGCCGATAACTATCCCGTATCGACCCCTATGAGTAAAAGACATGCTCAACGGAGCTCTAAGTTTCACCACCACGGAGCAACGAACAAGCAAATAAAAGCATAAACCAAATGCTAAGCTTATACCAACCGATATCTGGTGAAGGACTACGATTTGTCTCACGACGTTTAGGGTTTACTGTAGTTTAAACGACAACAAAATATTTCGAACACGATACGGTTAAGTCCGACTGGAGATGATAAAAGAATAACACGGAAACTATATGAAATCTGATATACTGACGTTAGCTTGAAAAATTCACCAATGAAAATCTTAAACCTTCATAAAGCACAAAGCCTTGCACTGAAGTAAACGAAAGTTCTTGTAAATCTATTACCTCATTCAACAACTTAATTTCTAAGTTTGAATTTAATATTGTAAATATTAAGCTTTTAAATGAAAGCTGAAAGAATACTTTTTGTTGAGATATTCATAAAAACACAATTGCGTTTAACAAAAGTGCAGCGTAACATGGGCCAAACAATGCGTATAATTTACATTGTAAGGATATGAACCATAGAGTTATGATATGAACACATAACAAATCACTATTCAGCTATTTAGATACACAGGGGATGGTTCAGCAAAAAACAATAGAAATTTCGAGGGGAAAAAACAATTTTCTTCTATCAATCCAATTGTAAGTATCAACTATTGAGTTCAACATTTTCATGTGTTTCTGATAGTACGGACGCATTTTTAAAGTAACGCGTTGAATACAAGCTCTGATATAATTCCTTTCAAACAAAATGTCGTTTCGAATGTTTATGATGTAATTTCTGTTTATTCATTTATAAAGCATTACTACAGATGTTTAAACAGCTATATTTTATGATTAGAAACATTAAATCACAAGCAAATGAAAGGGCAATACTCCATTTAAAACACTTTACAAATCAGCTTCATAATTAATATTCATAATACTTCAACGAGACTGTAATTTCTGAGTACAAAGGTGGATCGAAATATATGGAGTTGCATTACAAAAGAAAATCAAAATATTCTGTTCTTATTATGACATCATACTCGCAGACGTCTATTAAACTTTGGCCCTTGAATTCAACAAATTTTGTTAGGTAGGAAAGCTGGCACAGCGTTTGTTAAAATATTCGGATGAAACTTTCAGTCAAAACGAGGACACAAAAACCCATCGACCACTGCCAATCACACTCCTGGCATATAGTTAGTGAGCATAATGAACTAAAATTGAAGTAGTAAAAGTAAACATTATAATCAACTAAATATTCTAAACGTGAATGAGAAGATGATTAAAAAACGGATACAAGGGGAGAAATGATTTCCAGTCCCTGGCCACTCAATAGCACAATGACGAGAAAGTGATAGCTAACCCATGCCCGCCGCCTCTAGTTTAGCTTTGCATTTTAGAAAATATACCTTGTACTAAATTGAAATTCTTACAGCGTGTAAAAGACATGTCGAAGTTACTAAAAGTTCAACAAAATTTTAAAATCAAGAAATTTAACGAAAAGCGTATCACGCGTAAAGATTGAGATTTTGATGTTCCACTGATAAAAACGAAGTCAAAGATGTCTTCCGCAACAACACCTCGTAGAAGCAGTTCATAGGTAGGAAGGTAAATCGCAACAATTTAGAAATTTAACTCCCTCAGTTAAACTTGTTTCGGCTGACATGTAAAAGTTGGTTTTCAATACCGCAAACTATACTCTGCTTATCCTGCAAGCTACTGAAATAATCATTTCACTTTTACTATTGAAATCAATATTTTATTTTCGACAATCAGTGGGCCTGCTACCATAGGACATCTTTTTTTATTTCGTCTGCTGAAGTTAACCCCCACCTCTAACTACCAAAAAACTAAACATTGGCCGGAAGTCAAAATCCTAGGTCCTCCACTTGCTAGGTCCTCCACTTGAAATTCTCATTCACGAGAAAGAACCAAAAGGCAAGGTAAACGTAAGTGCTAAACAAAATTTTTAGAACTTAATATCTATTTATGTAAAACTTTATATTTATTAAAGAACAGGACTCTATCCTGGCGGGAAAATTTTACCAATAACAACACCACATATCCTATTTAGTCCAATAATAAGAGATGACACTGATCAGTCAATGAGATGATTCGTGCCATCCAAGAGTACATAGAAAATAGTTTGAGAAGAAAGACTTCCTGCGCCAGGTAGAGTAATAAAAGAACAACGAAAAAACACCTTTGCTTGAAAACGGGATGTTACCACCCATAAAATTCATTTTATTATTATTATTATTGAAAACGGGTAGAGGAAGGTCAAGATAGTAATAACAACTTGGAGGTCAAAATAGTAATATTCTTTTCGATGAGCAACTGAATATTCTTTCGATGACCAACGACAGAACTGAATGGAATATAATAAGCTATGGAACGGAATAGCACACCGTTACAGGTTGTCCTATAATTTTCTGCTACGCTTATCGGTTACGTTGTCCAGGGAGTTCTAGGTATAAATAATACAAAGACTTAAAACTACCTAACTACTTAGTTGCAAAAAGTAAAAATGATGCAGCTTATGCTCGAGAACAATTTGTCTAAAATCCTTGGTAAAAATCAACAATACCGTCGATACATTATGATAAAATGTTGGCTGGTGTGCACAGTTGGTCAGTTAGTACCTGTAAACTTGTGGTAAAAGCAACCAATGAACGAGAGGAATATAGTAGGCTACGTATGAGTCAAATCAGCACAACATTTGAGAAAAGACAAGTATTGTCACAATTTGAGCACCGAATTAACGATCCCGAAAATGAGAAAAGTCTCCTCGTATTGAACACTAATCTCACACCGAGGAAAACACACTACTGCCGAAATGTCAAGTGACCATCTCTAGTTGCAGCATTATTTTTGTAGGTTCATTGCAACTTCATTACAAAATACTAAACGACAGTCAGGACATTGCAGTTGAAAAGTGAAGCTAGGGTAAACCTGATGGCACAACTGAAGTTTCTTCTTTCGTTGTGAGTGAAAGTATTTCTCCCAGAGTGAGTTCGGTTACTGGAAAGTTGCGAATGTTTTCCTTCTATGTAATATTGTCTAATTTCTTATGAATTTCTCAAGAATAGTTCCATTATATATAGACTATCACCATTCATTTCCAAGGTATTTCAATTTACTTTCAGTGATATTTAAACTTACAAACCATCAAGGTGTTACTGCCATTCGAAAATTTCCACATCTGAAACTTCCATGAGTAAGGGTGGGATGCCAATTGGCAATTACTGTATGAACGTCTCTTTTTTATGTTGATAGTAACTGATAGACTAGTGCCAATTACTATCAAAATTGGATTTTGTAAATTACTTCAATATTACAATCCGAAAAGTTTACAAACAAGGAAAATAAAAACATATTTAATTTTGGCGTTTCTAGATTAATATACAGTTAATGGCATCCGTGCCAATTACTCCCTGGTATCGTGCCAATAATTGAAATAAAATGAGAATGAAATTTAATAACACGAATTGTTGATCGTTCCCATCTGTATATTTCATAGGGTGAGATGAGGTTTGGAGTCTGAGCCTTACGTTCATACCAAGTTGCTTGATTCTCTGTTAGTAAAGGAGATCTTTCTTCATTTTGCAGTAACTTGTATGCCATCTTGGAATGGAGAAGATATGTAGGAGAATTTGTTTCTAGGTTCAGCTGTCCTTGTAATAATCGTTTGATTTATTATATTGATTGAAGTTACAATCTCTCTGGGCGGTCACCCTACCAGTAACTGACTGGGAAGACTGCTGCTTGACTTAGTTTGTTTTCTTTAGAATTGTTGATTCTTTACTTTTTTGTGTTCTTTCTGTGTGTTTGATTTTGTGAACGTTCTTTCTCCATCTAGTATCCTTCGTTCTGATATCTCCTTAGTTTCGTTGTTCTGTTATTATCTTTCACTGTTTATGTATCCAATCCTCCTTCCAGTACACGTATCCAGTAGTTTTTATTTTTATTTTTGGTCCTTAAAGAGATATCTGGTTTTGTTAAGTTCCCCCTTTATTGTATGAATTGCCTGGGAGTATTTCTCCTTCTCCAGTCTTAAGACAGCATTCCAGCATATTTTTAGAGTACGTAATTTTCTAATGTGTCTGTTTCACATTACAGTCAACTAGACAATTTAATTAGTGTAGGAGCCTGTGAGTGAAATACTGGGGGGGGGGGGAGTGGTGGAGTTTTGCAACTTGTCGGTGCCCCTTATACTACTTATGCTAGATGTAGGTTTTCTATCTCTGATGCCTTAGTGTTAACTTCTCATTCTCTGTAGGAAGTCAAAGATCTCCCTAGTGTTGTGTTTCAAGCTGTTTAGAAGGTATGTTTGGTTGAACTCTCGATTGTAGGAATCTTGGACAGTGTCACCTAATATTTCTTTCAATATTTTGCTGCATGCAGTCTGGTGTTCAGTAACAAGTTTTTTTCTATACGTACAGGATCACAATGTTTGGTATATTATCCTTACTCATTTAAACATCCTCTTTCCGATGGTACAAACAGGAAACCTCTCTCTCTCTCTTAGTTACGTAGAATCCGAATATATATATATATATATATATATATATATATATATTATGTTTCTTTGCGTTACCCAAGTTCCTCTCAATTCATATGTCTCTTGTGGTAGAATGCAACGTTTTACATGGGAATGACTCAGACTACTGTTTAGTGATGAACGATTTATATTCTAAGCATGTTTTCGTACGGTTTCGAGTGTTCCAGGTCAAGGGTATCCTTTGTCAGTTGACTTAATGATAAAAAAAATACTTTTTGTACACTTCGTATCAATATTCCAACCCTTATCTCGGGATCTTGCAGTTGAATTGGGCAGCTTTTATATATATGCAAGATGGCGACTCCTTAGCACTAGACCCGAACCAGTGCTCTATTAGACCATTTCCTGTCCTATCATGTGAAAACCTTTCTGCGAAACGTTGCCGCCTTTCTGTTGTGTTTGTGATGTTTGTGTACAACCTGTCTTAGTATTCTATAATGTAAGTACCATTTTCTCTGTATGAACTTTCTATTGCTTGTAGATTCTCCTTGCAAAATTTCAAGGTAGGTTTCGAAATGATCTCACTGCCGGTTTTCTTATAAACAGAAGCACACGTGCAACAGTTATGTAAATAAACACCTACCACGCAATCTATTACCTGTATTTGTCTTTCGTCCTGCCCTTATTACTAACACTGAACTCATGTGAGACGCGCATCACACTATTGTATGCATTGTATGACTTGTTCTCTCTGTGTAAGTTGTTAGACATTTCTACGGTTCAAATCAGTAACATGTATGCTAAAGTCTAAAGCAAACATCTGTTTCAGTTCCAGAAAGGTTTTCTTGTTTCCGCTTAGTTTTAATTAGAAATAGCCTTGAAATATAATTTAATACGCCTTCTATTACATTACAAATATGCACATTTCACACATTAACAATAACAGAAAGTATACTTTTCCCTTTTTTCAAACAAATTTATCTTTAATCTAGAGTTGTACGTATTTACATTACAAACTTGGAAAAACTACAGCGAGGACGTTTAGCAACGCAACGCAGCGCTTGTTGGTCGAGCTGTGGTTGACTCACCTATCCACGCCCGCTACTCACATAGCACGCCGGCTTGCACCAAGATAGTCAGTCACTTGCTTTCACTTCCTTAAACTTAATATTATGTTGCATTTCATCAACATGAAACACTTCCTAAACAAGCATGAAACTAACTTGTTGAAACAAGATTAGTCGCTTCTTTGAACAACACTGCTGTTAGCTACGGACCTAATTCAATCTTGTTGGCACAACCAGCTATGCGAGGAAACTTGTTAAACTTGAAAACTGTTTGAATTTTGTTTCGTTGCATTGTCGCTGTGGTATTAGTGCTTTGAAGTCTCAGCACGTGATATGAGTGTTTTACTATAAGCAAAACTCTGTTAGCTTCCGCCCCGTTACTACATGATTCAGGGATCTATTAGCGTTCTGCTGAACTTCTTAAAGCTTAAACAACAGCGAAGGAACTGCTAACTTAGAGTAATGGTTAGAGCACCATGCGACACGTGTTCGATTGCTGACAAGATAACGATTTTTTTTTTTTTAAAAAAAAGAAAATTTACATTTTCTTCTTTGTACTTCTAATTAATTGCTCCCTTTTGCATTTTTCAACGTTTTACAAAATTCACTGACGTAGGTTAGAAAACTCATGTGAGATTTGTTTTGTTACGCACATTTCCAAAATTTTACACAGAAATAGGAAGGTTAGAATAATCAGATTTGATATTTTCTTTTCATTATAACCGTTGGAACTTTTTTTTCTACGACATTAAAAACTTGTCCACTCCCAGAGAAATAATTTCTATACCGATTGAAAGCCTTCTCTTACGAACTGACGAACCAAGTATAAATAGCGTTTGAAAAGCGAACTAGGGACTGTTTGAAGTTTTAACCTGGTGTATCTGCAGGTTAGTTAGTTGTCCCGGTAGATATAATAATGAATTAATATCTACGACTTGTACTATACTAACTTTAAAGTAAAACTGAATTTAAACCTGAATGTTTAATTCTAAATTATTTTTTAAAAACGTAATATAAAATTAATTTGCTAGCTTGGGCTGGAGTGGCAACTGCAACCTAAGTCTACCACAAGTTATAGGAACATCGGGTCCTCATCGAACATTCTTCAGGAATGTGGATTCTAAAGGTAACGTGGGATTTAATAAGGTACCATTTCGGCATTTGCGCAGCGAAAGTGATGGAAAGGCTGGAAGAAGAGAACAAATAAATAAAGCATGGCAGACATCAAGACTCGAATGTATTCACCTCTCACAAGGGAACTCTTTTTTGCTGTTCAGCGAGTTTTGACTTCGGACATGTTTGTTGACCTTATTTGAAGCGTATAGATAGCGAAAATAACACGCATAGACTTGCACTCTGTCCTATATTTGTGTCCCGAATAAGTCGAGTCGTGTAATTTGAGCGACTTTTAAGCAGTAAAATCAGCCCTGAAGGTGAAACTTTATATTAACTAATTGAGTTATCAGATGCATTTCCGTAGGTACTGTTACGTGTTGAACACAAATTTCACCATGAAAATGTTCGCAAATTGAATGTTTTTTATACAAACTCCAGTTTATGATCGAAAATGAACAAAATTCCATAGAAAGTAATGCCGTAAAGGAACAATACAACTGCGGGAAAGGGGAAGGGGAAGTGGGGCCAGGGGATTATAAATATATATTAAAAAATAATGGTTTCTAATACCTTTTGGGGGGCCTAGTGCGCTTGAAAGCTAAACCAATGATCGACTACACGGTTTTGAAGAAGCGAAGCGCTGGACAAGTAACCGTTTTGTGCCGTTCCCGCGGCGCATAAAACTCCATATGGCCCTCAAACGCAGTGGCGCCCTCGCACATGTCATTGCTAATTCGTATGTGATGTTAATATGCAGTTTCACTGTATTAGAAATTAACAAGAAATAATCATCAGAAATATATTTATACAAAATTTACAAAAAATGTTACATCTTCGATTATAATGTAATTTTCAAATAATAGGATACAACTATTACTGTACAACATTAATAACATATTTAAAGATAAATGTAAAGAAATCAAGTCCGTTATTATTATTGAGGTTTTTAAAGTTCAACAAACGAATTATAATTTTACTTATAATTACAACATGTTTATTACAAACTTTATAATTGTAATATTCCTTTTTTGAAAGAACTAACTTTAAGAACGTAACGGAACCCCCAGGCCTTGCCGAGGTCGCCAAATTGCGAAAACGCTGGGCATCGGAACGATTTTGCTACGCATCTCCATGAGGTGCGCTCGGTTTTTTATATGCCCGCTCCGCGCGCTTCGCTTCTTTCTTCAAAACCGTGTAGTCGGTCAGTAGTTTAGCGCCCTAGGCCCCCCAAAAGGTATTAGAAACCATTATTTTTTATGTATTTATAATCCCCTGGGCCCGCTTCCCCTTCCCCGCAGTTGTATTGTTGTTCCTTTACGGCATTACTTTCTATGGAATTTTGTTCATTTTCGATCATAAACTGGAGTTTGTATAAAATACATTCAATTTGCTAACATTTTCATGGTGAAATTTGTGTTCTACACGTAAAAGTACCTACGGAAATGCATCTGATAACTCATTTAGTTAATATTAAGTTTCACCTTCAGGGTTGATTTTACTGCTTAAAAGTCGCTCAAATTACACGACTCAACTTATTCGGGACACAAATATATGATAGAGTGCAAGTCTATGCGTGTTATTTTCGCTATTTATATGCTTCAAATAAAGTCAACAAACATGTTCGAATTTAAAACTTGCTGAACAGCAAAATGAGGGTTACGAGGATAAAACTCGCTCGTACTAATTTCACAGGGTTCTAACTGCTTCTGACTCTAATGTAGTATTTAGTTTGACAAGGCACTTTAGTATTTAGTTTGACAAGGCACTTTAGTATTTAGTTTGACAACTAGTATTTTAGTTTGAGTTTGTTATAGCTGCTTTTAGTGTCTAAGGGTTCCATTTTACTCGATAGGATTGATCGAATGCGACAAAACGTACGATAAGTCGTTGCGTGTAATCGTGTCCTAACAACGCTGCTGCTGTTAATACTGAAAATACTGACTGCAGCTGCTGTTTTCAACTCTTTTTTGCGGTATTATTTATTGTGTTGTACTGGATTTAATTTTCAGGTTATCTGTAATGTTACCCACGTAGAAAAGTTTTGTTATGTTGAAGTTTAAAGTAAGTTATAGAAATATTCTATTCAAAATGAAGAATGCACTTTCTGACAACAGCATAAGGGATGCGCTTGCTGATGAGAGAATATCAGATTTGAACAACAGCAACAGTATTGAGGAATATTTTCCACCAACGACTAATCGTCACCTAAATAGTTCTGATGATAGAGATCTTTAAGACTGTAAGAGGTAATTTGGCCACTTTTTAGTATTGCAGAGTGCATGGTTTTCTAACTAATAATATGAATTCAATTTTTAAGAGAGACCTGATACTAGGTTCATAAGAATACCTGCTATTGAAATAAACCATAGTGGCCTACCATCTTTGTGTGAAAAAACAAACAAAAAAAACACTTTTTTACGACTAGTCTTGCTTTAAGGAAGGGACCAGAAAGGATAGTGAAGAGGAATCAAGCGATAGTAAGGAGAAGTCCGAAAAATCCAAAAACAAAGAAAGCAGGATCTCGTAGGAAGAATTCTTTTTATTACTTCTTTAATGTTAATGGAGAAAAGTTTCAAGTGTGCAAAACATTTTATTTGTCGACCCTCGACATATCCCCAAAACCTGTGCATACTGCACACAAAACCAAGATTATGATTACAAACACCTACTGTAGATCGAAGAGGAAGAAATAGTAATAGTCGTTGAAAAGCAGATTTTGCAGGGTAAAGCAGATTTTGCAAGGCAACACACAAAATCTTTCCCTACAGTAGAATCCCACTACTGCAGAATTAATACCTGTAGAATGTAACTAGAAAGTCATTTGAACATTGCAAAAATGTATGACCTTTACATTTAAAAGTGCCAGAATGCAAACAAAACACCAATCAGAATATCAATTTACTACAGAATATATGGAACGGAGTTTAATTTAGGTTTCTATTTGCCAAAAATGGCAGATGCGATGTGTGCGAGGCGTATAAAGTGGCGAAAACGACTGAAAACTTTAAGAGGTAAGCAAAATAACGATTATGAGACGCATATTTTGAGTAAGAACCAAATGAGGGAGCACAGGAAAACAAAGATCTTCGAGTCCTTTTATTCGATTTACAAAACGTTATAACGTGTCCACACGCAGATATTAGTAGCTTATTTTATAAGAAAAAGTTAAATGTTGACAGCTTGAACGCATACTTTACTCTAACAAAAAAAAAGTTTATTGTGCTTCCTGGAATGAAACAATGTCAGGACATTGCGAGTGCTTAAAGGAGAATATTAGAGACAGTGCAAGAAGAAAATGAGATCATGGAACTGATTACCTGGTCCGATTCCTGTGTACTAGAAGACCGTAATTCCCATATATCAAATGTAGTTCTGGATTTATTATTATTATTATTATTATTAAGAAAATCCCAACATCAATTCTGCCTCAATGAATACTCCCTTCCTGGACATTCCTGTGTTCAGGAAGTAGACCATGTACATAGTGCTATTGAGAAAGCAATGAACAAGACAAATAGGACACAGACTTCTACTCGCCTTTGGATCTCGTAACGATGTTGAAGGGAGTAGACCATGTTATTCTGATGAGGGTGAATCTTTAAAGACCTTGTGGCGACAACAAAATTCCTAAATAACAAAACCATTCCATGCACTCAAGAAAGTTGCTTGACGTTTGCACAAGAATTCGCTGAAGTATTGTACAAATCAAGCCTTGACAGTTATGAGACAGTTAATGCAGCATACATCAAATTTCTAGAAACTACAAGACGAGAAACTAAAGTTTTATCTTCCACTTGTGGTTTGAATGTTTCTGACATCAAACCAAAACAACGAAAGCATTGTGCTGAGTTTTTCAGAATTAAAGAAAAAAAAAAAGACATCAAAGAGTCCCTTTTATTCATGACCGTGCAAGACAGGAAGTATTATACTGCATTGTTGCATTTATAACTAGTATTGTACATGCATTTCATGTAATTAAAGTATGAATAATTAATCTACTCAATTGCAGTTACATTTTTATCATCCTAAGTCATGCACGTTTTTTACATCATTTTGGTTTGACAAAGTTCTAAGTGCAGTTGGAACCATGTCCCTCTGAAAATGGCCGTTTCAGTAAGACAAGGTTCTAACGGCATTTTAATGATTGTTCAAAACAAAAATGTGAGGCCCCATTTCAAACATAAATTATGCAAATCTAAAGCTCCTAGGTTGTTAATCATTGCTGTAAAAAAAAAAAAAGAAAAAAAAAAGAAAGAAAGAATCATAATGATAAGTTCATAAACGAACATACTATAGCCTAATAAAATTTTTAATAAGTTTTCCTCAAATACAGTCACTTGCAGATAGAACCTTGTCAAACCAAGGTGACGATTTCTACTTTTGCGAAATCTTGTCGAGTCGCCGCAGCTCAGTGGTAAAGCGTTGGCGTAGCATTCGGAAGGTCGTGGGTTCAATCTCGGTGCCAGACCATCCTGACTTAGGTTTCCCAGTTTTTTTTTCCTCAGTCACATCAGACAAATTTCGGGATGGTACCTTAAATAGGCCCTGGTCGACATCTTCCCCGCATCCTTTCTACTCTGTTATCCCGGCCTGAGCCTCAGATGATTAAAGGCCATAAATAAAATTGAAATTTTGCGAAATCTCTGCGATACACTGACTTGAGAAAGTTTTATTATTTTAAGAACTATTTTTCTAGATGCATACCGATCTACTTTTTTTCTATTTCTCTATTAACACGTCGTACACCTGGCTATTTTCGTTCCGGTCACTACATTTTTTTTTTACTTAACCTTAGGCTAACCATATTTTGATTTGCTTAAACTGGAATATTGGCCTGTAACGCTGATTTCAATTTTCCGAAACCAGGATGTTAAATGAATCTGAATTTATTTTAAGGCCTTTAGGCAACTGTGGCTTAGGCCGAGGATGCTAAATGAGTAATAATAATAATAATAATAATATTCGGAAAGTCATTGGAGATAAGCACATTTGAGTCTTGCTGCCGTTTATCGTTCATTTTTATTTATTCTCACGTCTTCCATGATCTGCAACACTTTCACCAGGCAAAGCCGAGATGGCACTTTGTTACATCCTTGTAGTCTAAATCCCAAAACAGTTCGATTGGGGGACAATGTCACTCCAACTTGTGACAGGCTTAGACCGAAGTTGCCACTTCAGCCCGTAATAGCAAATTAAAATTTTCGCTCATACAGGTATAAAATCAATTTTCTTAAAATTTACTAAAAAGAATAATTTAAGTCAATTAAAATATTGACAGACTAGTACACTACACTTTAGATTATAATCTCCTTTATTAAATTTGGCATTGTTATCTAATCTATAATTTTTAATTTAGAAGTGGATCTGGTTATCTTCTACGAGCTGTGTAGCAAAAGTCGATTCTTCTTATCGCTATTGCTTTGCATGATAGTAGGAGTAAAAATAAATTTTATGAGTTAACATACAAGGATATGCCTTCAATTTCAAAAGAAGTGCCCTCTAAGTTTTATAACCAAACTAGCTGATTTGCCCGCACGTTAATACTCGATTCCCCGTGGCGGGCTGCGTCCCTAACTTGGAGAGTTTTGGGAGAGCTGCGTCCCCTTTATCGTAACCAGACTCTCCGGAGGGCTGCACCCCATAGAGAGTTTTGCTGATTTGCCCACCACCCGTTGGTGCGGCTCAAACCGGTGTGGAAAATGCTTTTTGGGCGGCCATTTTGATTCTAAGATGGCGACTTTCTAAAAATGCTGTAATATTATCTTAAACTAGTCCTGATAATACATCTTTCTGCCAAATTTCGTATGTCTAGCTCAAACGGTGTGAAAAATGGCTTTTGGGCAGCTATTTTGAATCCCAGATGGCGACTGATATGGTAACCTTCACCACGGCTCCAATATCTGACCATGTGCGAAAAATCATTATAATCGGTCAAGTCGTTTTGGCATGATGTTTACTGAAACACAGTCACTCTAATTTCTATATGTATAGATGGAACATTGAAAGAGGGATAGTTTTCATTGGAATTTCTCATGTTTACGCTCTAACGAAAGTTTTATTCACATTCTTTAATTTTCTTCTTACAAGTACCTGGGGCTGGCTTCGTGCAAGTCCAAACAACTGAGACTGAGGTACAACAAAGAAGAGAAAAGACTATAGCATGCACTAGCAAAGTCGTTCGACTAGTCGACGAGCTTGTTTTATGCACTTGCAACTAGTCGCGCGTCCAGTTGAGCAACCGCGTGAAAACAGAAGGAAAAATGGTAATAAAGACGGTGTCGAGTAGCGAAGAGCTCCAATCCAATCCAATCCAATCCAAATATTTTCTTGACTTTTGTTTTGAGTTTGAAGTTTCGGGTTGTCCCATGTCTTCTTCCTAGTTGTTTTCTGTACTTTAATGGTCTTCTTTTTCTAACCAAGCACTAAAAGAAGCACCACGCAGACTTTCAATTTATCTCTCCCTCCTGTTCAACACCATTCTCCTCACCTGCCACTTTCCAATGTCTTGGAAACTGGCAACTGGATGCATGATTCCTAAACCAGGCAGAAATCCACTATTTCCCCAAAACTACAGACCTATCAGCCTCCTGTCCACACTTAGCAAAGTTTTCGAAAAAATCCTGCACGCCCGCCTTCAGCATCATGTCGAAACCAATTCCCTGCTACCTCCACACCAATTCGGATTCAGAAGACAGTACGATACTCAACTTCAACTCGTGCGAGTGGTGGATCAATTGACTACTGGCTTCAATGACTTCGCTCACACGATTGGCGTATTCCTCGATGTTGAAAAGGCCTACGACCGTGTATGGCATAAGGGACTATTGACAAAACTCCACCTGCTGGAGATCCCGGATACTTACGTCCACCTTCTACATTCCTACCTTCAGCATAGACAACTACAAGTCCGCAACAACGGAGCAACATCAGGAACCAAAATCATCAGAGCTGGAGCCCCAGGAAAGTGTCCTCTCGCCGCTGCTATACGCACTCTACACTTCGGATCTACCAATCTCCCCGCCATGCAAGCTGGCAACCTTTGCAGACGACACTGCTATATTCGTAACTAACAGAAACATGAACTTTGCACAAATTACAATGAGAAGGCAACCACAACAACTTGAGACCTGGACAAAGCACGAAGAGCTCCTTCTGCTTGCTCTGCTCATAAAAAAGAGAAGACGTAGGGTCAGGAGGTTTCGAAAACATCATATGTTAGTGTCTAGGCTGTGCAAAGGACTGTATTACACAATCTTTGACGATCTTTGTGCGAACCCAAATAATTTTTTCAATTATTTTAGGATGTCCAAACTTTCTTTTGAAGAGTTACTTGCCTATATAAAGGATGATATAACTAGATGTGATTCAGAACTAAATAAATGTATTACTGCAGAGGAAAAGCTGGCTCTTACACTTAGGTAAGTTAGGTGAGGACAAAAACTATGAGAAAAAGGTCCTTTTAAGATACTGTTAAAATTGGGGAAAACGACCGGAAAAAAACAACCTAAAAGTTTAAGTAAACAAAACAGAACACACGAATAACCACTGAATAACTTGAACCAACTGTTTGTATACGTGGATGATGTAGATTTAATAGGGGACGATATAGATGCACTACAAAGTAATGCCGATGTCACAGTAGAAACTTGTGATGAGTTAGGTCTACAGGTAAACGTAGAGAAAACAAAATACATGATAACAAGCCGAATCACAGAGGATGAAGGAAGTAGAGACAGAATAATTATGAATGAAATCATAGAGAAAGTAAACAAATTATAATACTTGGGAACATTATATAACAAGCAAGAACAAGGTCACGGAAGAAATACAATTTTGCTTGGCATCGGGTTACTCATGTTTCTATTCAGTCTAGAAACGCCAGATCTCGAGATTAAAGTCAATAAATTTTTAAATTAATGGAAAATCTGCAGAACTCTTATTCTGCCGGTAATAAGGTATATTTTATGGATTGCGAAACTTAGACGTACGACCATGACAAATGAACACAAACTACGTATGTTTGGAAAATAATGTTTTGAAATAGATATTTTGGACGAGAAGACTTGGTAATGGAGGAGACTGTATAATGAAAAGCTGTTGATAATGGAGGAGACTGTATAATGAAAAGCT
>JAGDQP010011309.1:25673-53318 GCA_022664845.1 Lepisma saccharinum
ATAATGAAAAGCTGTTGATAATGGAGGAGACTGTATAATGAAAAGCTATGGATAATGGAGCAAACTGTATAATGAAAAGCTGTTGATAAAGGAGGAGAGACTATAATGAAAAGCTCCACAGACAGTATTATGATTCACTGAACATTATAAAAATAATGAAATCACGACAGCCATGTTGCACGCATGGGAGGAAAACTAACATTATTATTCTATCATGGTTAGTAAGCCGGAGGGGGAAAAGCTGTTGGGAAAACCAAGACTTCGTTCGGTTGACAATATTAGAGAACTAAACTTTCGTGGTAAAAACTGGCTTGATATTGCCCACGATAAAATCCAACGGTGCACGTTTGTAACTGCGGTGATGAATTTGCGAGTTAGGAAGTAGATTATAATAACTATCGACCAGTATCAATGATTACAAGAATATCCAAAGTATTTAAGGTAATAATTAACAAGCAAGTGGCATATTTTCTAGAGAATAACTGTTTTTACACAGACAGACAGTTTGGTTTTAGAGTTTTAGATATAGTACTGTAAATGCCATAGTAAGTCTCATCAGTTAATGTATTAAGGATATAGATAGCAGAAATAATGTACTTTGTCGATTCTATGATATGTAAAAGGCATTTGACACAATTTCTCATTAAATCTTATTAGAGAAACTCAAGTATTATGGTTTCAGTGATCAAAGTTTAGATTTTTTTCAGTCCCATTTAACAAAAAGATATCAATCTGTGTATTATAATGGTGATCTTCTCAGTATCTAAAATTAAGTTTGGGAGTACCTTAAGGTTCCATACTTGGGCCTGTTTTGTTCATAATATACTGTATATATAAATGACTTAGCAAAAAATGTAGACAGCAACGCTACTCATTCTTATATGTATGCCGATGACCTAGCTCTAAAGGTAACTGGAAATATTTATTTTTCTGCTTTAAATAATCTGACTACTGCCGAATCAATTGTAGAAAACTGGTGCACAGCAAATCTTTTGTGTGTTAACAAAGATAAAATAGACAACCTAGAGTTTTTTAACAAAGAAAAAGCGGATTCTATCAACTCAGTAAAGTTTTTAGGATTGTACATACAATCTAACCCTAAATGGAACTCTCAACATATTGATCATTTATGTAAGAAATTGAACAAAGGTACTTTTATGCATAGAAAACTAAAACTGTGTATCACTGAACAGGTACTTAAAACTGTGTATTTCGCTTATATATACAGCCACTTAGCCTATGGGATAATAGTTTTAGGGTAATGGTCCAAATGTTAAAAACAATATATTCTTCAAAAAAGGCCATTAGAGTAATTTGTAATGCGGATAACAAAACACCATGTAAATCTTTATTTAAAAAACTAGGTCGGGCCACGGTGGCTCTGTTGGTAGAGCGCTCACCTCTGGTGCTAGGAGTCGTCGGATCGATCTCTGCTCATACCATGTGGGCTTTGTGGTGGACAAACACCGTGTGCGTGGGTTTTCTCGGGGTGCTCCCGTTTCCTCCCACTTTCTTCATTCCACCAATTCATCCCATCATCATCCATACGTCCTGAGCCATAGTTTCCTAAGGCCAAGTATTCACTTGAAGACTTCCGTCGTGAGACAAAAGTCGGCCGCAGACATCCGTCGTGCGACGATAGTCTGCCGACGGTAGTCTGTCACGACTAAAGTTTTGCGTCCACACTTCAGTCTGGTTTTAGTGAGAGATCATGACGGAAGCAGTGGCTTTCGCCGGTGTTTGTGCCAGCTATTTGGTTATCCAGTCTAACAGGAAATATAAGCGCAAACGATATTCAATATATAATTCAAAGATAAGTCAATATATAATTGTAATCTTCAATAAATTACTTGTAGTTGCAAATTTGCTCATTCAGTAAATAAGAAAAAAAAATGTGGATTCAAAATATTACATTTATGTAACCAAAACATTATTAAATAGGAGTGATAGTAATTGGAAGTGCGACTGATTTTTTACGCGTTTTAAAACCTTTAAAAGACCGAAAATCAAAATTATTTGTCCTCCTAGCTCAAACTTGCACCATTCGTTTCTTAATTTCAAGAGCTGTAATTTAATGCATTGCTTGACTTTATTAGACCTTTTTTTAATATATATTTTTCAATATTAAAACAGAAATTGTTTTTTGAAAAACTCAAAATATATTTTTTTATTTTTCTTGAAAAACAAAATATATATGTTGTGTTCCTGATTTGAATGTATGGGCAAAATTTCATGATGGTATTTCAATGGGATCATGTTGAAAAATATGTTCTAAGATAAGTACACAGCCATATGCATAACGTGTATAATCAGCTTAAACGGCAGGACGTATAATGGCTTTTAGCAAAGTAAAATTAATTGGTTAAAATGTGACATACAGTACCTTTATTTCAGATCTATTGTAGAACAAACCGAGCCGCGGTATCTCAGTGGTAGAGCATTGGCTTAGTATTCGGGAGCTCGTGGGTTCGATTCCAGCGGCCGGCCACCCTGACTGAGGTTTTTGCAGCGTTTTTCCTCAGTCATATCAGGCGAATATCGAGATCGCATCTTCAACATAGGTCCTGTCCAACACCTTCCCGAATCCTTCCCACTATCTCGACCTGAGCCTTAGATGCCTAAAGGTCATAAATATAATTCAAATTTAAAAATATTGTAGAACAAAACTATCGTAGTAAAACTAATCAGTCCAGCCTGATGTCCGTATTTAAAACAAGGCAGTAAGAATTATTAGTTCGAAATTAATTACTTACAGGCTAATGAACCTACTAGTTTATTATTATAATAAAGTAGTAAATGTCGTAGGTTTATAGCCTGTAAATAAATAATTTCAAATTAATAATTCTTACTGCCTTTTTTGCTCCACTGCATTTGAGCGTTGTAAATCTCCTATGCTCTCGACGGAACTGAGTTTTCAAATTTTGAATTTTTTCCCCATCTCTGCCGAGCTAACGCCATATTTTTTTGATAGTTCGACAATAACATCGATTTTTTTATTCCGGTCTTTATAGTCACTGCAAGTAGTGTCCCACAGAATAGGTAATCCTTGGATATCGTCTATAACACGCAAGGTATCTTGCACTTTCCAAATAAATGACATTGCTACCAAAATCTAGCGAAAGAACACAAATGAAAAAAGACAGAAAACTGATACAATACGTGCAACCAACAATCTTTGTTCTGCACACTGTGGCTATTATGTCATCTGGTAGGATGTTTAAAGTATGTCATCTGGTAGGGGGTGGAAAGAGGGTAGAAGAAGCACCAAACTCAGCCGTGGAAGACATTTGACCCCTTGTTTTGCGTCCACACCAGAGGACCTTTGTCTGTGTCTTCCATCTCGGTCGGGAGACAAAAATCCAAAGACTTCTCTTTGAAAACTGACCGCGGTCGGTCTGTGGAGAAATCCAAGACTGTCGGCAGACGCGTCTGCAGACTGTCGGCAGACCCGAGTCTGCGTGTCTCACGACAAAAGTCTTCGAGTGAATACGCGGCCTAAAGGCCTTAAAATGAATTTAAATTAAAAAACTAGGTTTATTAACAGTGCCATCTCTATATGTATTGGAATGTTTATGTATGTAATGAATAACCATAGTAAATTAGGAAGTAATGAATCTGTTCACAGCCACTTAACAAGGCACAGAACAGATGTAAGAATTGGTCAATGTAATTTAAGTACAACTATAAACAGTTTTGTTGAGTTGAGTAAAAAACTATATAATAATCTTCCTAAGAAAATCAAAGATCTAGAAAAAACAAGATTTAAAAATACGGTATTATGAAGCATAAGTTAACTGTCATGGCTGTTTATAGTGTAGACGAATTTCTTGAAATTAGCTCTAAAATCTGAATGTAATAATAAACTATATTCATATTCTAAAATGACGATGCCATACATTGTATATAAATATATTAATATTCCAGCAATAAAAGAATTTGAATTTGAAAGATGTGTGGTTAGTTAGTCTATTGTAGTTCAAAAGCAATTTTAATTCTTTCGGGCACGAAATTTAACTCTAATTCTTAGGTCATGAATAGCCGCACATCGCTGAGCTACTTCCTACTATGACTTGTCAACCTCACGGAGGGAAAAAGGTTCGGTTCCGCAAAAACTACACATCATTTGAGAGCATTCATTCTTGATTTATACGTTTTCTCTCTCTCCTTTGTTTTCAGTAGGTCATGGAACTTCTAACTTGTTCCCGTCCCACGTTAAACATGAAACATCTGCATTAGTGGAGTTGTTAAGGAAGAAATGGGCAGAACAACCCTCATCAGAGCATTTTTTATCATCTGCAGCACCACCATTATCGCATTTACCTACATAGGTAAGAGAAAGCTTCGTTTCTAATTCTCTACCTGACAAAGATAGTATAGGTCAATAAAACCGTGGCTCACTCCATCTCTAGTATCTGAGAGGTAAAGTAACGTAAGTCAGTATAAGGACATTTTACAGCAGAAGGAAAAATATCGTCTAAAGAGGGAAGGCGTTTTTACCATTAAAAACAACATTGAGTTTCCAGAAGATTCAATATTGTTAAGTCCAAATTCAACTGAACTTTGGTTTAAGACAGGTTACCTCTCAGGTACAGATTTTTTTTGCTTCTTCTGCAGAAAGCCCTAATAGTGACTTACGTTACTTTACCATTTAGGTTAAAGAATTTTATTATTAAAAATAAATAATCAGTTTGTTTATTTTAATTATTTTCTAACTTAAAACAGGTTAGCACAGCAATTCTATTAACAACCGCGAAGACTCCGGTCCCTTGATAGAATCTCAGACACACAGGCATTATTTTTTATAAACTGGGTTGATAACACTGACTGACCGGGACTCCCAAGATATTTTCTATTACGGCAAATAATATTTACGCCAATTTTGGCACAGATAGGTCTAACGTAATAAAAGCAATTTAAATAATTAATTTTTAAAAAATGGACTTGCAAACTGACCCACGGCACCAATCAAGGTTCTGCAGCTCTGACCTAGTTTACCCAAGACCTTTCCAATCAAATCTCAACTAGCTCTTGATACCTTGCAGTTCCTGAGATTTATATTTTGGACATGGACGGGCGGGCAGATAGAGTGCTCATAAAATGATGTTTATGTCAATGTAAGAGTAATTGTCATAAACAACCTCAGACGGTCCTTTGTTAGCGAGGCTATAAAAAGGGACTTTAGAACCCCGCTCATCACTCTATTCTCAGTCAATATAATCAATCATATTTCCTCTACTTCTTCAACCTGCATCGAGATAATAGGTGTGCATGTCCTATGAAGAAGAATTGCTTCAGTATGTGTTGAGTAAAGTTACATCAACAAGTTTCGAATCCACGGAACACACTTGTACTGCTATATCAACCATGATGGTGAAGTTAGATGTAGGCAGGATAAAGATTGAGGAGGAAGTGGTCAAATTACATGTTATCGTGTTAAAGGATCTCTGAGACGAATACTGTTTATCGCAGATCGCTATTACAAGTCGAGAGAGAAATCACATTTTCAAAGATTCAAAAGTCCTTTCGACACTTAGGACGTAAAAAGTATCTTACGTTCACGTTCTCGCCATTTTACAAAACTAGCTATATTAGAAGACGATCCTGTTAATGGAAAATAAACATTTGAAGTACGTAAGTTAACACAAGTCACAGTAGACTGTTTGCATCACACTGGTTAGATTATATGTTACTTTTTTATTGCTTCTTTAGAATGTAGATATGAAATCATACACTCGCAGTCGTATTCAGAATTTTTTTAGTGACTTGCATTGTACTAACGAGTGACTAACAAATTGTTAGTCACTCGTTAGTACAATGCTAGCCACTCCAAAACTCGTTTCTGAATATGGCTATCGGTGTTTCATGACAAGTGAAGTTCAAGGTGACTTTACTCATGACTTATACACGCACTTCTGCGTAATTCAACTATTTTATTAATGTATTCTAAATAGCTTAATGCTTCGAGTCAGCAAAACCTACTGAGGACTATTCTTTACATGATAATAAAGAAAAACTAAATATACACGGAAGCATTGTTAATACAGTCATACAGAATATCAACTTGGTTAATTTTGCGCTTAAGAAAACAAGTCCATTGTCACCTCTTTTAGTTTACATGAAAAATGAACACAAAAGCTAAATTACACAGTCATTGGCGTGGTTGTAAACCAATGATAAGACCTCCTTACTACGAAACAATACAATAGGCACATTTAATTGCTATCGTTGATTCGTAATTAAAATTTTAGTGTTCATAACCGTTGTTATTCACTCGTTTTCAAGATGATAACAATAGAACTTGTAGAGAAAATGACATTCTGGAATTTAGTGTTTAAAAAAATAATTAAAAAGGATTTTTAAACAACCACGCTTTTTTAAGATGAACTAAAAGTAAAAAAATAATAAATTTATGAATCGGAAAATAAAAGCGTGGGTACTCTTAGATATTATGATTTTATAAGGTAAGCAAGAGCACCCACGTTTTTATTTTCCGATTCATAAGATTAATTCATTTATTATTTTTTTACTTTTTAGTCCATCTTCAAAAAGCGTGTTTAAAAGAAAAACACTTTTTAATTATTTTTTGTGCATATTATACTCCCTGTGAGATAGGCACCAAAACTTCACACAATAGATGCGGCGTTGCGTTTATTTAAGGATAATTTCCAATTCTTTTATTAATTAATAAATTACAGTTAACTGGATTACTTTGTCGCATATCTAATGATTGAATATTGCATTGTCATTCAGTTCTGAGCTATGTTTAAAGTTTCAAGTCTCTCGCTCATCGGGAAGTTTATTTAAAATCGATTGCAAAATTTGTACCGGACAGACAAGAGAGCGAGTTAATAATAACGTGGTAAAATAGCCACGTACAAACAGATGATTTTTCTTTCTAATAAAGATTGTTACATAAACTACAAGCACAGAAGCTTATGACTGAATGGTGTTTTATGACTAAAGCATCGATTATTTTATCTCTACCGTGAAAACCTCCCGGTCATTCACTGGCGAACGCCACTTTATCAGCACTGATGAGGTATGCTAGTTCGATTACTGCTGTTCGCCTCTAAGACTCTCCTACATTGAAGTCATAGCTACTACCTTTCCTATCCTTTCTTCCGAAGAAGTACTTGATGATGGATATCCAATAAAGTTAATTTATAATTATAGGTTAGGTTATGCCTCAATGGGACAGAAATTGAAGGGATGATGTCCCTCGGTGAGCACTCTCTCAAGAATAGGGATATGCAAGGTAGCAGCTAGGTCCTTTATATACTGATAAAATTGAGTAAAATCATGGAAACCTGTCAGGAATGCCGGCAGCTGGATCAGAACTTGACGAACGTTGTAAGTCCCTATCCCAAATCGCGGCTTTAGCAAATACCGGGCTGAGTATTCTTCAAACTTGTAAAAGACTCTGGCCATAGCTACATGTCAATCCCATATGATTAACAGATTTACGACTGATTTATGGAATCCACAAGTTCATCGTCGCAGTAACAAACGTTCGCCATTGGATTCTATCAAGCGCAAAATCAAGCCAGTTTTCATCACGAACAACTAACTCGAAGATCCTTTCTAATATTTTACTCTCAACGACGTCTCGGTCTTTCCAGTGGCCTCTTTTCCTTGGGATTATAAACCACATGGGAATATAAATCTTCTGTTTTTCTGCATTCGAGCTACATGACCTGCCCATCTTGGCCGGTGTGATTTTATTATTCTTATAATATCGGGTTAATAATACAGTTTTTCATTGTGCAGTCTCTTCCATTCTCCGGTCATCTCGTCCCATATCGGTCAGTATATTTGTTCCAAAGTCTTATTTTCGAACATTCGCAATTTATGTTCATCTGGTAGGTTCCAATTTTCGCAACCACAAAGTACTACCGGCAGAATAACCGTTCTGTATATTTTCCGTTTCAACTTTCTGGATATAAATCGCCAGGTTAGAAGCTTCTTGACTGAATACAACCATGATTTACCCGAAGCTAAGTGGCATTTTTTTTCTTCCGTGATCTCGTACTTGTTTGTTACATAATGACCAAAGTATTTAAACTTGTTTACTTTCTTTGTGATCTCAACCTTAAATGTTACAATTAGAGATGGGTCGATACAAAAATTTCTCGATACCAATACTTATTTCAGACCTCCGATATTCGATACCCGATACTTTGCTTAACTGTGTTCTCCAATATGAACAATAATTATAACAATTACAGTAAAATTCAAATATACAAATTTGCTATCCTTAACTCTTTGACTTTATTAACTTATTCTATTAAAAATATTTGTTAATTTTATGCATTGTTGACTACTTTTTTATATATGATAGTAGAGGTCGCCTTTCTAACTTTTGCGACAATACTGTTAACATTTCGCTCACTTTAATGGATTAATAAAAAATAAAAATAAAACGAAAAATATAAATATATCAACCTGCTCAAACAGTTAATAACTGAAATGAATTTTGTAAGTTTTTGTAAGAAACATGAGAATTTTCATTCTATTGGGGTCAAGTTGAGTCTGTTGTGCAGCAACGAACTCTATTTAACGATACTGGAGTGATCAGCTAGTGTTGAATGAAAGACACCAGAGCAAACATCTAACCTCGATCATCCATCTAGTCCAGTGATAAATGGATAGTATCGCGATCCAAATATCGGTGTCTTGGCAAATACTCGATACTTCGGGAGAAAGTATCTGTATCAATGTACTCGATCGTTTTAAGTATCGAGTATCGGGACATGGGCATTATCACTATACCTAATATCGTGATACAAAAATGGTATATCTTGGCAAAGACTCGATACTTCGGGGAAAAGTATCTCTATCGAAATACTCCATACTTTAAAACGGTGTTGAGTATCGGAATAAGCTATACTTTTCCTGAGCAAGTCAGTACAGTCATTGAGAGAAGGATTTAAGAAAAACGTCCAAATCTAGAACTCAGTCGTGAATATTGTGAATTGGGGTGTTTACTGACAACATCGATAGAAATGACGTCACATTTCCTGGCAGCCACAGAAATTTTATATGCGTTTCCTTTATTTTCGATTTTCGTTCGTTAAGAAAACCATGTCAAGTATCGATGAAGTATCGAGATACTTTTGTAGAGCATCGGTATCTTTTACTCGTTACTTTTTAAAGGAAGTGTCCTGTATCGGGATTTAGATATTTTTTTTCTCTTGGAGTATCGGTATCGAATATGGGCACGGAAGCTCTAAAAAAAATCTCAATTTCAATAGATAGCCTATTGATCTTTATGTTTAACCATGACCTCTCACTTCTCAACATAAATTGAACATAGCAACCAATTCCTTTGAAGTAATTTAATTTTGGAAACTAAAGAATCTTTCACTCTGGTATGTAAACTATAATGTTCTAGTATGAGATTATTTTCAGAGAAAGATATCACTGACAAAATATAAAAGTATCCATAAAGTATCGAGTTCAATATTTAAGGTATCGACCGATACCGATATCTTGCAAGTATCGCTGGTATCAAGGTATCGAAAGTATCGAGAACCCATCCCTAGTTACAATTCTATTTCCTTCATCCTCTGTAGTTGGGCTTCCAATAGTAAAATTTTCTCTACATTCATCTGTAGGCATATCTCCTCGCAAGCTTCTACAAGAACATCGGTTCTAGTTTGTATTGATTCTATATCGTCCCCTATTAAATCTAAATCTAAATTATTCGCGTAAGCGAACAGTTGATTTAATCCATTCAATATTAGTCCCTTGTCTGTCTTTTAAAATCGCATATTCTAATGCAAAGTTGAAGAGTAGTGAGACAAGAAATCGGCTTATTTCTATCCACTGCTAATCTGGAAACTGACATACATTGCCTATACGTATGCTGCTTATGGGGTCGCTGATATATCTTGAATAGCTTTTGCAGAATTCCAAATCATACCAAAACATTATACATTTTTTCCCCCTTTTGATAGAATCATATGCTTTCTTAAAATCAATGAACAACTGGTGAACTGTTTCGCTGTATTCCCTTTGAGTATCGGAATGTGGTATCTACACATAACATGTACATGGTATGTGGGTAGATTCATTGGAATTTAACTACCAATGTAAGCTAGTAAGAAAAATGAACCAATGCAGCTGATGGTCTTGTTATAAGGTGTTCTTAAACTGAACGTAATCCTTACTCTAATAGTTCGTGTTAATTACATTTCTGTTCATTATTTTTTGTACTATATATGTATTTGCAGGGATGTAATGCTAAATTTTTAGGTGGGTATACGCTGTGCTTGTTGTAACTAGACCTTTAGCTTACTATCCTATATAACTGAGTATTTCATAAATTTTAAGTGGCTATACGGTAATAGCTAAAACATGGAGGTGGGTATACGCCGTATACCCGCATATACCCTCCATTACATCCCTGTGTATTTGTTACGTGAGTGAATTATTATTAACGTCTTAAACGAGCTTGTGAGCTTCTAAGAAAGGGACCTACAGCTGTTGGTAAAGTGGGTTCCGAACCATTCCGTTCAATGGATCCAGGCGAGATTTGATCCCGTGACCACGCACAAAGAAAGCGAGCGCTCTAACCTCTCGGTCACCCCGAGGTCGTATTTGTTTCGTCAGCCTACTTCCTTTAGCAATCACAATGAAATGTATGGTTAATTGAAAACAATAGTTAAGATTCCCACAACTTTCTGGATTTCAATTTTATTCAGTTTGTTAAATGTTCGGTTTTTTAACCATCCCTAATGGCCACCCTAATTTCAAGACTCGCAATGCATTTAATAAGTATTTAATCAATTATGTCAATTCAGTGTACATTATGGGGAAGAAATATAAGGTAGAGCGTGAACGGCGCAAGGGGGATGTGGAAGTAACGTTCCACATACTCTTCGACCTACGATACGAAGTGAGGTGGGGTGGTCAGCCCCACGCTTGACCGCCTTTACCTTTGCAAGGTGTTCAGGAGTACCAAGGACACTCTGGTATTCAATTTTGATAAGAGGCTGAGTGCATCTCAGAGCGCCAGGCATAGGAACACTGCGAGAAAAGTCTCCAGTATCTTGGCCAGAATTTGAGCCCAGGCTGAACGATTCGTAGTCGCTATCGCCTGAGTCACGGCGACTGATGGGAAGAAATACAATCTAGAAATATAATATATTGCCTTTCGCTGATCAAGTGAAGGACTTAAGCAAAATTGCGCCGACGGATCCAACGCTAAGGGTTTCTACAGCAGACATACAGATTTGACATATTTGATCGAATAGATCTTTGTGCTTGCAATATACCTACGCTATAAGACAAGTAGGATGGATGGCGTTTCTTTGACGTGAAAAGGGATGCGTAACGTGACTTTCGATCAAGATTCTCCTAAACTTTGAACAAGAAGTGCAAAAGAGATACCCAAACCTTGTGATCTAGTGACAAAAGTCTCAGATTAAGGATCAGCACTGGAGAGACGGTATAGTCCTCCTCACTTCGATAATCCTGTCTGAAGTTTTCCCCTGATTTCCATTAGTTATTTTAGGTGACAGAATGTTGCTTTGTGTTAGGGCAAGAGACGCTACCTTCCCTATTCCTTTTGCTACACATAGAATCAAGACCGAGACGTGTTGCAGCCTTAGTTGTAAATAATTTTTACAAATGTAAAATTTTCACTGAAGTTTCATGTAGAAGTATTCTACAAAGCCTACGAGTTTTTCAAGTAATTCTAATAAATTGCATTTTCTTCAGAATGTTTTGTAACTTGTAAGAGAATAAAACAGAGTGAAAATAGCTTGTTCTTACGTTACTGAAAACATTGTGAACGCAATGAATTTATCAACAGATGTAGTACTCTTTGTAGAACCTAGCATGAGAATAAATGCTTGGAAATTCAGTTCTTTGCCATGGTGAAAGAAATTAAACAATGCATTTTCCATTTCTCTCGCTGCCACAAACGTCGATGTGAATTTGTCATTTGGATAAAGCTGTTGTTGTGGAAGTAAAGAAACGTTGAAGTGTTGTCAGGCATAACAGGGAAATCAATGAAGTTCTTAAGTCCTAGCTATTCATCAAATTCATGCGCCGTGGCCTCTGGAAGCCAAGAGAAAATACAGAAGTGAAAAACAAACCATTATTTTGTATCGGGAAAAGGAAAATAGAATTCTTAAAGGTAGGAATTCCACGCTGACATGTTTCATCGACGCATTTTTCATTGGTATAAAGTAGGGATGGACAATACTATTTTCAAACCCTGATTACCGGCTATGTAAAACAGCGAAATCCAAAAACCGTTAAAAAAAATTTTTAAAAATAAATAAAGTTCCAGGTTTTTATTTTTCTCAAAATGTTTCCTATTTCTGTCCAAAATAAGACGTTTTCTGCCTTTCTTCAAAACCCGATGTTCACAGTTTCTGTTGAAAATCCAGTGTTTGGTGTTCCCGTTCAAAATCTGATCTTTGATATTTCTGTTCAAAGTATGGCGTTTGGTACTCTTATACTACGCAGATGTTTGGAGATTCTTTCAAACCTTAGTATTTTGATTTTTTTTCAAATCCCGGTGTTCAATTTTTTGTTGAAACCTAGGTCAGGTGTATGCCCCGAGGTTTGGTGCTTTTATTTAGACTCCGAGGTTTTGTGATTCCGTTCAGACCCCGAGGTTTGGCTCTTTTACCTAGCCCCCTCCCCCCGAGATATGACTCTTTTGATTTCACCCTCAAATATGGCTCTTTTGTTTAGACTCCGATTATGGATCTTTTGTTTTGACTCAGAGATCTGAAACAGAGACTGTTTTGACTTCGAGATATGGCTCTTTTGTTTTGACTCCGAAATATGACTCTTTTGTTTTGACTCCGAAATATGGCTCTTTTGTTTAACACTGACACTTGATACTTCTGTGCAAAGCCCAATGTTAGGTGCTTTTTATAGGAGGAAGGCCCCCAAGGTCCGTTAACTTTTGCCACGCGCTTGCTGTTTAGCGTGGTGCGTGTGCGGGTGGGGTCAAACGACCTTGGAAGGCCCCGATGTTTACTGCTAGATTTGGTTCTTTTGTTCAAAATTCTTCTGATCCAGTATGAAAGCACTTACATGTATTAAATATTCGTTACACACCGACCTATGCTGATGCAATCCTGGTTTCATTACTGATTTAATCACATGAACATGAATTTAGTTGAATTATTTCATGCGCATTTGATGTTAAATTTTGTTTGATACACTTCGAGTTGTGTGTGTAGAAACTGAACAAACATTAACCAAATTACACTAGAAGTATCAGAATCATCGTAATAATAAGAAAACAGTAGAGGTGACCTTTACACAGGAATGTTCAATCCACAACTCGCAGAGAAGCCTTGGTGGAACAAATGGTCAATAAGCTCGTTTTCTGAGAACGTGCTCATGAGATAAAGCAAGGTAGGGGTCACTGAACGGAGTCAGAGTCCACTTCATCAAAAACTGTAGGTCCTGGCTTTAAAAGCTCACAAGATCGTTTAGGACGTAAATAATACTTGAAACAAAACTTCGCTCACCTGGACTTTTGTGGTCCTTTATGTGTGATCCATTAACCTAAAAAAGAAAAAAAAATAATGAAAAGATAAACTTATTTGAATGTAGCAGTAGATAGCCATAACATTAATTTAATACAAGCCATAAACTTCACAGATAATTAAGGTTCACAGAACAAAGTTAGGTCATGAAGTTAAAAGTCATAATTAAGGCTTGTTAATGGTATGGCTATCGGTGAATATTAAATTTCAAAAGGTAAAAGAACCTATCTTCCGACATACCAAGTGACCTTACTTCCAGAAAAACAGTCCTCACCTGAGAATTCTCTCCCTATACCTTTACAGGGGAGTAAGTAAATTTTCTTACCTTGACCTATTCATAGTCAGATATCTTGACAGTTCGTTCCTGAGATTGTAACGGTATTCTTTTATTCGTTTTAGGCACCAGCGTTTTCAAACACGAAAAGGAGAAAGAATCTCTTACTTCTTCTACAAGTAACCAGCGATTAGTCTGCCGTCAACAAATAGCAGAAAGATTGTCACACATTGTATGAGAGCTTAGAATGCTTTTCCTTTTGTGTCAAATATTATTTTTGAAATGACAGCCACCCCGTTATAACACTTAGAACTGGAAGTTGAATTCACAGAAAAGGGGAGCTTTTTACATCCTAAACTCAAACAATGAACTGAGTTGCACGTACAGTTAGTTGGTTGGTTTCTAAGAGCGGCACTGTGTCGAACCCTGCAGCCTAGTGCAGCATGACTGACCTACGGGACACGGAATATTCCAGGAATAACTACTTTGATCTTCAACGTTCTAGGTTGGAATTTATGGAATATTCCTTAATTATTCTGAAACATCCCAACAGGATAAACCTTCCTATTCACATTCGTAGAATATATCTGTAATGTTCTTAGAACATGTGATGATGACGAACATGGATATATTCGTAGAAAGTTTCATTTATTTATCAGCCCTGGCTAGTGTTGTAAATAGGGGGAAAAAAACCTTCCGTTTTTTAGAAGAAAAAAACAACATGATCCTTCGTTATTTTGTAGATTTCGTTTTTTTAGGCAGCAATTTGTAACCCTGCTAACGTCTCTTTAAGGTTAATGTAAAACAATGATCGTTGCACGAAATATGAATGCTCCTCCAACAAATTCAAGTCTAGGGAGTTCTAACTTTCAACGAAGAAAGTTCATAACCATTTCAAGAGTTTGATCAATGCCGATTTTTTATTTTCGTGTTTCTTCATTGTTCAAATCGCTTGATTGTTGCTGTAAATATAAAAAAAATATAACAATGAAGCTCTTTCAACAATGAGCAAAAAAGAAGATTACAAATTGGCATTGATCAAGCTCTTGAATTGGTTTAGAACTTTATTTCCTTAAAGATATAACTCTCTAAGCTTGAATTTGTACGAGCAGCATTGAAATTTCGTGCAACGATATAAATGCATTAGACATATACAGAGATAGTGCTGTCATCTTTTGTTGGAAATGTTTGCTTTACATTAACCTTAAGCAAGAATTACTTTTATATAGGTAATTAATAAGAAATGCAACATAAGCCCTAGATTACAAATACCTTTTTGGTATACATGAGGGAAACAAAGCAATAGTAAATTGGGATGAATGTGTGAAAGCGTAACTCTAATCCTGCTGATTACATTGATTATCTGTAGCGTAAAACATTACAAACTTACTGTGTGAAAAAGGGTATTTTGGAAAGAAAGAAAAAGAACTAAAAACTTTTTAAAAAGCTTCGCAGAATAAAAAAACGTTTTTTTACAACACCAGCCCAGGCCCGCCACATATCGCACCAATAAATTATAAGTACCCAAGAACTATTTTACTGCATTGATTTTGGTATCTTGCTATTTTTACAAACATTAATTGTCTGTATGTGTGACGGATTTTCTAACGTTTGCGATATAACCGTTTAAAAGCTGCAATTAAAATACGCGTATGATTTGTATGCTATTTATGTTAGAGGATGCTCTGACCCGCGAAGATCATGCTAAATTATAATGTAGCCCATAGACAAAACAAGGTTGGGCATCACTGCTCTACAATATGACTAGAATATAATATATGAGTTTCCGAGATGAGGGGAAATCTCCCTCTTAGCGTAGCGAAATTTAATCCTATTTTTGCAGAGAAAGAAATATTGCTCAAAGCTCAGAAACTGAGAGTAATTAAAAGATCATTTCATATTTTTAAAGTATTATTACAATAACTTGAAAAGCAAACTACAATTCATTCTTTCTTCCTGGAAAAACTACGTCACACCCAGCCACCGTTCCTTTTTACATTCTTTTCATTAGTTCACAATGGTTCGTGGTGTCTTCAAATCTTGCAACGTTAATTTACGGTAACTCATTTCCCGACGTCATACAATGATGAAAATGTGAACAGCGATGTAAGTCGGGTGACAATACAATATTCTATTCTTACCGTACTTTAATATATTTCTATATTATTTCAATATGAACTTCATTATCCTAAAATAAATGCGTTGCACACCCTGAAACGATGTTGGGTTTTGACTGGTTGCAAAACACTTTAGGATTTGGGGCACAAAATATAAGCTTGAGAAAAAAGTAGCCAAAGACCGAAATAACTTTAAAAAAAAAATAAAAAAAATAAAGACATCTTAAACAATTCTTACTAATTTGTAATAAATAATTTTGTTTACGCATTACTGAAAAGAAGAGCATGAGACGCACCAATTAAAAAATTTATAAAGTGACTGTATGAGAGCGCACCCCATGCTTTTCTTTTTAGTCATGCATAAGCAAAATTATTTATTACTTTTAGTTCAAATTGTTTAAGAAAACTATGTCTTTAAAAAGTTTTTTTACATTTTTTTTTTTAAGGCTCCGAGAACTGCTTTTTGAAACACTTAAACTTGTATGGAAAGGCGACTTATTTGAAGTGCGCAAAAATTGCAGTTCTTCACGGTACAGGAAGATTCCTCTATATTTTTATTTGCAATGTAGTAGGTATGAAAATGTAAGCTTTCGAATTTGGTATGTTTATTACTTGAAAATCTACATAAATGAAAGTGAAACCTAATGAACGCTTGTAATAACGTCGGGCGAAAATGGTCGGGCAAATTCCTAGCATTTTTTTTACCAAAAAAGAAGAAAAAAACGGGTTGGGGCCGGAATAAGTTTTTATCATATCACTATGATGATACAATTATAAGTGTAGATAACTGACTATCAAATCGGAAGGTCATGGGTTCAGTACCAGTGGCCAACATCCTGACTGAGTTTTTTCCAGGTTTTTTTATTACAACAGACAAATGCAGGAATGGTACCTTCAACGTAGGCCCTGGATGATACCTTCCCACATCCGTTACCCTCCCCTTTCCCGACCTGAGCCTTAGATGTCTGAAGGCCATAAATAAATCCAA
The DNA here is from genome assembly GCA_022664845.1 of Lepisma saccharinum. NCBI lineage: Eukaryota > Metazoa > Arthropoda > Insecta > Zygentoma > Lepismatidae > Lepisma > Lepisma saccharinum. The sequence continues at coordinate 42,570 of JAGDQP010011309.1, forward strand.
CTGATTATCAAAGTGTTCAATTGCTATGGAAAATTTCATTGTTGCACACGCATCCGTAAACAATGCACAACAATGAAAATCTTTCTCTATGGAAATTACGATATTAAATAATATGCTGTGTTGTGTAGAACAATTTACGCCGGAAAATCGGAAATCAATTTTCCCCATTGAATAACTTTAAAAGTATTGCATGCATCGAAGTGAATTTTCGCTAACAAGTATCTTCACACTTTCCTGGTAGATAACTGCAGCTTGAAACTTTAACAGCGGCACGTTTATGAACCGCGCACACTCAGAATGCGTACCGTACCAGTTCAATGAACAAAAGAAGAAATATAACGAATTATTGTGGGCAAAAGGGCCAATACCAATTTGAAACCATCGTGAACCTGATGTTGTGTATGGCCTGAATGTGAAGAAGTACAGCACGTGCGAAAGTGGTATCGTTGCTTTAGTAATGGTCGCGTTAGATTCGAACCTAGGAGTGGACCCTTCAACATCATCTTAAGTCACTGCAATTTAAGGTGTATTTTGCTCGGTGCGATTGATCATTGCGATCGCAACGATCAGTCGTTGAGTACTAATTCCCTTGTTTTCAAATGGTGCTGTTTTCCTCCGAGCGACTGACGATCAATCGTTGGTTCTGAAGAGTCGTACGATTGGACGATGGATATAATCGCGGTCATTTACGATTCGTCAAATTGGCTGGAGTGGCAGCATCATATCTCTGGATTTTTCAGAAGAACAGGATGAGATCCTCATCGAGGAAATTGCAAATCATTTCGCATTGTACCAGTTCTCACATCCCCAGCACAAAACCAACGACTGAAAGACAATATTTGGGCGAAAATTGCCGAGAAAGTGGGCAAACCAAGTGATTTTCCTTGTGTCATTTGTCCCATTTTTTTGTGTGCCGCAATTTGATAGAAATAATTAATTTTATGAATACTGTAGGTCGTAATTTCTAGTTACTTGCTGACAGGTGCACAGAATTTGGAAAATTTACCTGGGCGTTTCGAATTTTATCTCGAAAACTATAATATTACGTGTTAAATGAATGCAATGGTAGATATGGTACATAAGATAAAGTGTTCCGACAAAATAATTATAAAAGACAGTGTCCTTCACTTGTGAAAGTTGGTAACTAAAATCATTCTCCATCTGAATTTAACTTTTATTGATTTGCTTAAATTAAAGTAATCTACACATAATTACACACGGAAATGAACCTGAAGTGAAGTCTGAAAGGAAATGACCTAACACAATGTCTAATTGTTGCGCAATAAAAAATACTCAGTACAAGCAAGGAATCTTATAATCTTCGGTAAAATTAATTAGAAAACAAGATGGTGGCACCAACCCCAAATGCGAAAATACAATGTTTGCTATCAATGTCAAGAGCACTGCGTTCAATCGTGCACGATCAATCGCACTGAGCAAAACGCACCTTTAGGAGTTACGTGAAGATGGCCGTGTGACACTGAAAGACTTCGAAGAAAATTTAATTTTTCGCATGGAACAGTACGAAATTTCAAATAGTGCTTTTTCTTCTGTCCACAAAAGCCAAAGAATTCATCGTACTTCATTCTTTTTACACTGAAGCAGTCTATACAGTGGCAATTTTAAATCTGTGCAGTTCAGAAATATGACATCACTGGAGCTATAAACTGCAGACATCTACAAGAGACAATGTGATATCTCAGCATAAATCATATTACTACATACAGTTCGTATAAAGTAATTAAATGGAGAAGGCTACTTTCTGACTATTCCTCTTATTATAACTTGGGTTGCCTATCTCGCAGGGAATTTAATATTCATCTGTTATACATAAAAAAAATAATTAAAAAAGATTTAAAAAGACACGCTTTTTAAGATGGACTAAAAAGTAAAAAATAATAAATTGAATTTAACCTTATGAATCGGAAAATAAAAGCGTGGGTACTCTTAGATATTATGATTTTGTGATAAGGTAAGCAAGAGCACCCACGCTTTTATTTTCCGATTCATAAGATTAATCCAATTTATTATTTTTTTACTTTTTACTCCATCTTAAAAAAGCGTGTTTTTTAAAATCTCTTTTAAAATTATTTTTGTATGTATAATAGATGCATATGAAACTCCCTGCGAGATAGGCAACCCAAATTTCACAAAATAGTTGCGGAGTTGCGTGCATTTTAAGAATAATTTCGAATTATTTTAATTAATTAAATACAGTTAACTGGATTATTTTGTTGTATTGAATATTGTATTGTCTTCGGAAGCAAGCAAGTTAACAAAATTTCAAAGAAATCGGATGATGGGAAGTAAGTTTTAAATCGATTGCAAAATTTGTACCGAACAGACAGACAAGAAAGCGAGTTAATTTGTACCGGACAGGCAAGAAAGCGAGTTAATAAAAACGACAAGAAAGCGATCTGTGTAGTAAACTTTTTGTTTGTTCTGTTTTGAACATTGGTTAATAATGTATTGGTGTAAATTCAAATAGTACCCGATATTATACGAATCTTTATTCAATTAGAAAGAAGAATGAATCTTAATCGTTGAGTCAAGGTTAAAGAACTTCGTGCTAAAAAAAAAGTATTCCCATCGTTTCCTCACTATATCAGTGACAACTTTATGGTTTCTCCCATTTACTGATATCTGGAATGTTCTTTTATATCTCTTGGAGAACGTTTCACTTTTCTTTCTCTTTTCCGGGTTACACCGTTCAAAGTTGAACGTAAATGTGAAGGATAGAAGGACGTGGCCTCAGGAAGAGAAAGAAAAAGTGAAAGGTTCTCCAAGAGATATAAAAGAACATTCCAGATATCAGTAAATGGGAGAAACCATCAAGTTGTCACTGATATAGTGAGGAAACGTTCGTTACCAATAGTGTCACTGATATAGTGAGGAGACATTTCGAATAGTGTTTTTGTGTGTGTGTGTGTGTGTGTGAGCACAAAGTTCTTTAACCTTGAATCACTGAGTCCGTGATTCAAATAGAAGCAAGGCATGACTGGATAATCGCCAGAACTTAGATCAAACACGTACTTCCTGGCGACGAGAGTCTGTTCATTCTAACTTTTCTGCATTCATATGTACACATTGTCAAGGAAGTCAACAATACACGTGTGCTTTCCGAAGCGTGTCTCTTGTCATCCTGCAGAAGTGACTTGTATTTATGTTATTTTTGTGTATACATCCTTCATTGTAGCAGAAGTCATGAAAATTGTGACTATATAGTTCTGTTCCTCTAACACTGAATAATAATAATAATAACAATAATGAGATGTTCATATCTGACTGAAATACTGTAGGAAAAATTTGTAATGCACTTGGATGACACTAAAAGTCAATAAAATATATTTTCCCTTATCTTCCTGTTTGTCAAACTACAAAACGAAGAAAAACATATTTAAAATGTTTGACATATGACGGGCATGGGGGAAAACAATGGTAAGGCACATTGAGCATAAACTGAGATATTGCGTTAGGAAAATTCATTCTGTCTTGCCGGTATATGATACTTCCCCAAAACAAATTGTCAATATGCTGCCATCTATTGTTTTTAGGCCGTGGCTACATGCACGGAATATAGCGCTTATGTACACGTCAAGAGGAAATAACGTCACAATTTTCGTAAATTGCACTTTTGCGTATGCCCACTGCTAGCCGGGGGCTGCGCCCCCACGCGACTAACGCCGCCCAGCTCCCTTCGGATGCACCGTGCCCCCCTTGCCCCTGCCCTGGTGGGTTTATATACATCCTAGCTTTTAGTGGCCTCTATTTGGTATATTAAATCACTATTTTTATTAAATTTCCTAATGCGTATATACATAAAAAGAAAGTAATTTTCTTTAAAAAAAATGTCACAGTAACCACACCAGGGTTCTATCCCCGGACCTCCAGATCAACTTCCCGATGCATTAACCACTGGACTAAACTGGGAGCTGACCGAAGAAGTTCTTGTCTATCTGTGTTACTTATAGTTCACGCTCTGCGCCTGCGCAACAGCGTATGTTGACGTGCACGTAAGCGCTATATACCGTGCACGTCGGACTTGTGCGTAGACACTCACTTGTTTTTAACTTGAACTCTTTCCACAGTTCAGTTCACATGAGTGTTACCACTGTGTTTCTGTACTCAACTCATGTTTTAAAGAAAAATCAAGTTTAGCACTGTTTTCCCCCATGCCCTTCATATTTGAACTATTTTTGTGGTCTGAAAGGTGATTTTCATAGAAGCATGGTTTTCTTCTGCTTAAATACAACAACTCGATTTGTTTCCAAATTCTGTAACTCTCGTAGCAACTTCGGAAATCTTCGTAAACTTTTGTAAGCATTTCGCATAACATATGCTTTTGGTAGCCGTTGATACTGTTCAACTCTGCCATGTACTTCTAGAGCATTTATTATTTCATTATCATCAAAAGAGGTCTCCTGATAATTTTAGGTCCTATTTGTTCCAGTTTTCCCAGTTCCATTGGTCTGAGAGCACAATTTATCTTCCTTAAAATATTAACTAATTTTATCATATTCTCTCTCTCACCTTTCAACCACATGCTGAATTGAAACCTTCAATATGTATTGTCTTCTCCGCTTATTCTTGGCGTTGGTCCAGGGTTTGGGGTTCCGTTGCTAAGAACTTTTCTAGGATTTTCTTTATTTAGGAGCGTTTCGAAATATTCGGCCCATCTCTCTTTAATCCTTTCTTCATCGGTAAGTACTAATCCTTGGTCATTCTTAATTTGCCAAATATGGGTTGTCTTGTCTCTGGTTTTTGCTAACCTGTATAGCTTCTTCACTCCACCTGGTGTTTCAAGTTTGTCATACAGTTAATCCCAGGCTTGTGCTTTCGCTCTAGCCACTGCGCTCTTTGCTTCCTTCTTAACCGATTTGAAGCTACATTTATCTTCTTCTGTCCCTGAAGCATCCCATCTTGTTTTAGCTTTCTTTTTCGCTTTAATAGCTTCTTGCACTTCCTCATTCCACCATCACGTCTCTTTTCCTGCAGGGAGCTCTTTCCAGAAATTCTACCCAAAGTCTTCTCTGCGGCCGTTAGCATGGATCCTACTGTTTACATCCCACCATTTTTGCACCTCTTCTTGCAGATTTAATATTTCGAAAACCTCTTCATTGAACATTCTGTTTCTCTTCTTTCAGTCTCCACCATTTAATGTTGGACTCTCCAGAATTCCATCTTTTCTTCTTCCTCGCAGCCGACTTGCGGAGCATACGCACACACTACATTGATCATTTCACCCATGCATATCCTGATACTCATCACTCGGTCGTTCCTTCTATTTACACTCACTGCACTATCTTTCAGATCCCTTGAAAGAACAATTCGTATGGGGTTCCTTCCACGTTCATTTGCTCCACTATACAGGAACTTGTACCCGCCTCCTAGCTCTCTTGCCTTATTTCCTTTCCATCTTGTCTCTTGCACCCACAAGATCCCCAACTTTCTCCCTTCCATCAAGTCTGCAATCTCTCTTCCTTTTCCACTCATCGTCCCAACATTTAGTGAGCCTACTCGGCTCGCGTGGACTAGCTTCTTTAACCGAGCCCGTCCTCGACTCGGTAACCCTCGCTCATTTCTCACAGAAGCCGGGCGAAGCCCCTGAGCGTCGCCTACGGGGTACGCCCTAGCATTTTTCGAGGCTTCATTAAGACGACCCATCATACATGGTTTTGGCACAGCTTCTAAGACCGGATGCCCTTCCTGACGTCGACCTTCCTCATTTTCCCGGGCTTGGGACCGGCACCAAGTTGGGCTGGATTGCCCCCCACTGGCTGAGTTAGTGTGTAAATATCGCATTACGATCCTTAAAACGAAGTAAGACAAATATGGTAATGCACAATAACCGGAAAGTCTAACCACCAGTTGCCGGGGACGGACTGAGAATCCGTCGGAGGCGCAGACCTTGTATCATTGGAAGGGCGCACTGCTTCTAACATACAGACCGATATTGCACATGAGTATTTTATGTAGGTTAACTGGCTGATCAACAGTAGTATACAATGTCCTAATACAAAAAATATCCTCGTAGACTCTTTAAACACTCGAAATGTAAGTTTCAAAACCAGATAATTTTATCCTGTTACATTCACTAAATCATCTGCAGCAAACATGAAGTGAGGGCATTGGAGGTCAAGGGGTCTAAGTAACTTTTGCAACAAGGTTTATTTATGTCCAGAAAATGGACTTTCCACAGCGAAATGTATATAAACTGGGAGGTGAACCACAAGGCAATAATCCACTCATAGGTAAACCCACCCACAATTAGACTGCGACGTGGCTCGCCTTTGAGTTTACATATTTACTGCGGAGAGTCCACTTTTCTGGACATAAATAAACCTTATTGGGAAAGTCACTTAGACCCCTTGTATTCTGAGGTCCTTAATTGAGCTGTCTGAAATCAGAGTGAAGTCAGTGAACTAACTACATTTTCAAGTTGTCTGCAACCACGAGTGAACTATGTAGTTTCTCTGGTTTGTGAGAAATGAGCGTTTTTTGAAACAGTGATAGATAAAATCGCATTAAATGGTGAAGTGAAAATATGATGATCTACCTTTTTTTGTGAGATCTGACATAGTGGATTTTTTAAAGTTTTATGCGTAGTTGTTGAGAGCTCGAAAATGCAGGTAAGTTCACTTTGGTTTCAAACAGCTCAATTATTATTGATCCGATGCCATATTATACATGTGCATAGAATACAACTTTTATCGCACTGGTCTGTTTACATAAGAAACAAGGACATTCTTACCTTACATCAGGAGTCTTCTCATTTCTACACTATTGTCACAGAGTTTGTTAATTATGGCATCATTATTCACGTTACTTAGTATATCCCTTTTACACTGCATTAACAGAAACGCTTCAAGGTTGTCGACCGAGATTCACCCTTAGCCTGGATTTGAGCACTTTAAGTTTTGAAAATGCTCGTTCATAATTTACTTGTTTGTGTAAGAGGGATCGTAAGGAGGAATTTGTACACTTTAAAGAGCTCTGTATAGCATAAGGAATACATGTGATATTCATATATAATTTTGAACACAAGTGATGCAAGACTTGCAGGGTTTCTTTAATTTGATTTCCTGCCTTCCTGGTTCACTATCGTCCAACTGTGTTTCACTACCAGTTGATTCGTCACTATCATATTCTGAATAGCTCCTTGCGATATCTTGGACCAAACTTCTGCAAAAGGATTTTAGTTCTTCGATTAGTTTCCTTTTATCTACGCTGGGAATTGCAGTATTGTAAAATAGAGTGTAATTCTCATTATCACAAATGAAGCTAAGGCGCATTATGCAGCCGTGTTCTAGTTTGTTCGTTCAGATGTTTTCTACAGTAACACCGAAAATAAGCCGAGATTCATTCTTTGCTTTGCTAGTTCTACTGCATATTACTAAAGATACTAAAAAGTCTTGAACGATCGTTAGGTTTAATACTCTTGTTAACTACAAACATTACATGACGTGGAATTGCTCCTTTTAGTTTTTATTATATGTTTACATACGCTCGATAGTTTAGCCAGCTGTTCGTACAATACCTTATATGTTTGCGTACATATCATGTCGTATACAAAACCATGTGCGTAGGGTTTACACACAATTCCTTCAGTAAAATGTTCAGTAAGACATCCTCCTGTTAGAAGAGATCAAGCTCAAATAAGTAACTATGCGGTTGTTTCGAAACGAGCGGGCTAAGAAACAAAAGATGACGTAATGTCACAAAAGGACAATGTTGCCAAAAGCAACTAATTCAAAAGTTCGGTTAAACAGTAATAATACATTTCAGTGCCATGGCAGGAATTAACTCAGAGATTTTCTTCATTGCATTTGAGGGTAGTTCGTCTTTCAAATCAGAAAACCGCCGTGGATCGAAGCACGCCAAATCTAGATAAAGGTTTTTCTTGAGAAAACCGGTTGATCATACTTTGATTGATTCTGTCAAGGACAACATTGAAAACACGCAATTTAAAGCTTTCTTCTTCTGTATTCTCTATGATTTCATGATGTGTCAATTCACCACTCATTTTCTTTACCTTGTGTACTCTTCTTTTTGGAAGCTATGATTCAATCCAAAGTGTAGGGCACTTTTCGAATCTATCATTAATCTTTTCTCACATTACTTTTACAAAAGTCTTTACTTCCAGACTAACTTCATCAAATTTATTTCTTGTTTTATTCAAACCATCCTGTGCAGTGGAAATTAACCTCCAAGCTTGGACATAATCAAGAGATTTGGTTTGGAGGTAATCTGAGAGCGGGCTCGTAATTTGAAATTTTAGCAGAAACATCATGGCCACTAAGATGGTTTTCTAGAACACGAACTTCTTCAACAGTGAAAGAGCATCATTGCGAACTTTTTTCTTTAATTCATTGGAATTGCCAATAAGGAAGACTGGCTCCGATATCCTCTCTGTAGCCGCTCTATCTTCATCCCAATAATGAAAACGACCAAATATACATGCAGTAGCATCACTTGTACTGTTCGTCAAAACTGCCTACACTTTATATGTTTGCCCAAGTCACTGCATTTGAAACACTTTTTAATCGTTTTCTTTGGTACCCAACAAAGTAAACGTGTTCCTCCACACAATATATATATATATATATATATATATATATATATATATATATATATATTCGGGGTAATATCTGGATTATCAATGATATCTGACAGTTGTTATTCAATACATACTTTCCACTTGGAAGGCCCAATAAAGTATGTATCCACCCATTGTATTCTCCGTTTTCAAATAACTGAGGACAACTCAACATACAAAGTAACTTTATTATCTTCTCAGTTTGATATTCGTTCACTTATAATATTTCACAAAAGTACTGATAACTTTAAGAACTTTCATCCACTACCTTTCTCGAAACAATCTCATCTCTATATATGGCTGTGTTTGAAAAGTGCTTATACCATACCTAAAAACAAATCGATTTTGGAGTTTTAATACATTCGGAATCCTTGAAGTTTGCAGTTTGGAATGGAACCTTCTTCAATAGTTTGAATAATGGAAGGTACAACAGAGAAAAGTAGGTAAAGAGAAGGAGACATTGTTGCGGAACTTTAAACGTTCTTCTCGAATAAACCTACTTGGTTTTAGGCGTAAACTCTCTTTCTTCGGGCACGTCATATAAGCGAAATTTGTCAACAAGACAGCACGCGTACGAAGTAAAATTACAGATACCTGACCTGGTACTTGGTAACTGAACAACTGCTTAGCTAAGAAAACAAAACTAAGTTTGTATGTACGTAGTACCTGTCTAAAGTAATTAAAGCGACTTTATAGATTGGGTAATTTATAAGCACGCTATATACAACACTGTGCAATCGTTAAGTAGCAAAATTGTTTCTTCGGAATGATTATCTAATCTTGTTCATTTTCCATTTCAGACCGGAACAATGCACTAGCTTATGCTGAAACACAATTAACCGATATTGCTGGACATTTGGACTCGAGAATATTTGTAAACTTTATTTTATATGGGCCAGCCTAGAAACTGTGGACTTCGGCCCATCACGATTATCCGTCACGTTTGAGTTAAAAGACACCCATGCCCCTGCCAGGACTCGAACCCGGAACCTTCGAGTCGTTGGCCTAACGCTTTAGACCGCACGGCTACCCGGTCGGCTCTAGAATATTTGAATCTAGGTACCGACTGACTACGGAACAACAAAATACTTTAAGCAGTATCAAAGAAGAACATATCAAAAATGGATCTTCTATTGTTATAAATTTTAGAACAATTAGAGCAAAGTATTGTCGACGGAACCAGTTACGATGAGTTTCGTGTAGCATGACTGGAAAATAATAATAATAATAGCACGAAATTCAGATAAAATTCGTAGTTTTAGTGATAATCTTCCCATTCTTATTGCTTCAAAAGATGATAACTGGATATCCCAACTTGCTTCCGGATATAAATAGAATAATGTACTTAGGTTTAAAGAAAACTGTCACGTAGGAAATATATGATCAGGGAAGCAAATACTCCATTTGTATTCATAGCCACTAACGTTGAACATCTTAACTCTGTTAAACCACTTTGAAAGCAAATCGAACTCCTCTCTTCGGACAGTGAGATTGGTGTTGTCGGAGGATCTAATCTCAATTTAACTGAACACTCTAGTATCAACTGTTATCAAACTATGTACTTCCGTATACTATTGTATGTCTCAATGAAAACGATTGATGTTGATTTAGGCACTTATCAACAACGCTTGGTGTTTTTTTGTTGTTGTTTTGTTTCTTTACTAAAATGAACTTGCACAGTTATTTGACGTACGTTAAAGATACAATACAAAGAGAGTAATAGCTCAGACTGCATCACTTGCTAATGTTTTAAAATATTTTTACTTTTTTTTCAGAATACATCCACTGTTATGCATTCTTAATGCTTCTTCGATATGACAAACGATGTTCTATCTGAGGAACAGCATGAAAACAAAATGTGTTCGTATGGTTAAATGAGAGAAGAGGTTTGAATGTGATTTTATCATTATTTGGTTATGTTTCTTATTGTGTTTTATGCTTAATTTTTATTGTGTATTTTTGAATGATTTTCTTTTTGGTTTGTGTGTTTGGAAATCCTCATGAATGTGTCTTCTCTCAGTTGATTTGAATTTTGGCCGATAGGGGCCAGCAGGAACTTAATTATATATGAATGGTGCTGCCATCTATAAGTAGGTCAGTAGAGCGCCTTCGAACAGTTTTTTTAACCCTTTTTTTTCATCATTTTTTTATCA
>JAGDQP010011310.1:4030-53316 GCA_022664845.1 Lepisma saccharinum
ATATGGTAAATGTTGAAATTAAGACAGCTAACTTGACAGTCGCCCTAACGGGAACTCGAACCCGGATCTTCCAGTTGCTGGCTGGGTATGTGTAATGGATAGCATATCTAGCCAACAACTGGTAGATCTGAGGTCGAGTTCCGGTTACGGCGACTGTCAATCTTTCTGTGTTAATTTCAACATATTTTATAATTAAATTAAACAAACAATATATTGTAGGAATAATTGATTTTAGTTTAAAAGGTAGAATTGGGCCAATAGAGAGAGTAATTTGTAACAGTGAAACCATAAAGGTATGTGTAACAAAATCATGATTTTGAAAACGTCCATTTACACTATTTTAGAAGCAATATGAATTTTTCAGTGTAATATTTACCACTTCACTCTTAGATTAAGGTTTCATTCAAGAATTATATTATACAATCTTTGGATTCTACGCAAAAGGGGCTTAGAATTGCACATGGACCGTTACGCACTGAAATGAAGTTCTATTATATTCTTAATGTTATTCTGTTTGAATGTCTCTAATTAAGGTAGTGCTGAAAACATTATTTATCCAAGAATTTTAGCGAGGACAAATGGACATTTACATAGAAACAAATATATAACTACATCTGAAAAATACAATACAAACTCAAAGTTGGCAAATTAAACGTATGCTACTGCCTATGACTTACTAGTAGGAAATATTGTGTATCATACATGTGTTTTATATAATTTAATGTAATAAATATTTAGAATATGTTAATAGAAAACTCATTATTTCTTTCCATAAGCTTGACTCTCAGAAACTGAACACTTAGTCCAAATCTCCCATCTTTTGCGTCTCCATCCATCTCCATCCAAATCTCCACTTACTATTATCATAGCTAAACTCATTTAAATCGTTGACTGTTGTTGCTTATCATGAGTTCATAACAGAAGTTGTACCTGGGCACATAGTCTTTAACCTTCTACAAATCTGCTAATTTTGGGGGTCTGCGGGCTGACGTTCTTCGGGAAACACAACGTCTCTGAGAAACGGATGAGGACGGTGACATCCTGTATTCCTGGTACCATCTCGGTATTCACCTGGGAACTGAGGAAGTCTAATATCTCAGTAATCATGCTAGCGCCAGGACTCGAACATGCTCGCCTCCCTGATGCCGTTCCGATGTCAGTAGATAGTATCTACACAGTATTTTCTAACTTCGTATCGACGACACTCTCGATACCAGCCTATTCCTCATTGTCCCATTCCTCCACTTGAGCAACATAAAAATTCAACACAACATAGCACGATCTTTCCTCTGTTTGCGAAGCAGTTTAGCCATCCCCGCATAATAACCGCACTTCACGCTCTTGCGTTTATGTTGATTCGCATTTGAGACTTTCGCCACTTCTCTTTGGGTCTATAATGTACGTATGCCAACATCGATCTTTGTTGGCATTACATTTGTTTAAATGTGGCCAGTAGCAACTGCTAATTAATTAAATTGCGTGTAGATAGGTAGCATGTGATACTCTTATATATTTTTTGAACTCAACCTGAATTTCAATAGTCACGTTCCTTATCCCACAAGTATTTTCTTCGCAGAAAGGTGCGTCAATCCATAAAGAGAAACGATTGATTTTCATGTCAAATTCTGCTCCCACCGCTTCGATTAGTAAATTAGGATTTAGAATTTGTTTGGTTTAGTAAACATAAGTAATATAAGATGGCCGTTAATTATATAGAGAAAAATAGTTTTTTTTTTAAATTTCTTTGTTCCCAACCTCTAAAATGGTTCCATGTCGGACCAAAGTTATCCATGAGAAAACTTAGTTCAATTGAAGAGTATTAAACCGGCCCGCCCGCGACCGAAAGCTTTGAATGCATTTACACTGTACAATATAAAGCAAAGGTTTGAAATTTAAAATCTGATAGTGTTGAAATTTTGCACAGAGTATTTCTACATGGATTGCAACAATTTTGGAAGTTGCGAGATGAAAAGTATTTACTAAAAATAAATTTATTAATTACAATCAGCCATACTTTTTTAAAAACTCTTTCATTATTCGAGATAAGTTGAAAATAACGACAAAATGTGTATATTGTGAAAAGCTACCCCAAAACGATATGTCACACGCCCCCATTCCTGTTCAATAAACGTTGTCTGAATCCAAGATGGCGGACTTCAAGATGGCCACCATGATCGTACTGCGCAGTTTTAGATACAGTTCTTGCTCGATGGCTTCTGTGTAAGACACGGTTTCATTCTGTACAGCCGTTTCCAAATTGCATAGGTGTATTACATACCTCTGTAACATTGTACACAGTAAAAACTAGCTGTGTTAATTCAACACAATGCGGTGTCCCAGCGTGACTACCACTTTTTGTGTTAAATCAACACAACACACGGTGTTGATTACGGTACTGGGAGAAAAAAAGGTTACGGCTGCAGCGGGATTTGAACATGGGTTACTTAGTTAGAAGTTGAGCGTCTTACCGAATTGGCTAAATCGTCAGACAGAAAGAACACTAGATTCAAACAGTATGGAGATTAAAAAAAGTTGCTGAACGCCAAACACAAACAAAGTCTAATGACTTATGCTATGATTTAATTTCTTTTCCATTGGTAAATTAAGGATCAGAATTCTCATTCATTGAGAATATGTTTCATTTCTATGAATGCAAGCTCAGCATTAGACATGTTGTTACGATAAGAAAGCACTAATGCTGCTCAAGGGATTGGCTGTCGCCATCTTGCTTGCTTTCATAGAAATGGAATATTCTCAATGAATGGGAATTTTGGTTTTCAATTGACAAAGAGGGGTAAGTCGTGTAAGTAAGTTAGTTTGTTTTCGGGGTTCAGCAACATATATTTGATTCCCTACATTGTTTAAATATATACTGCAGTCGTTTAATTCAAATGTTGTTCACTAAATATTGTTTGGATCTGGTACTTTTTCTATCTGACGATTTAACCATGTCGGTAAGACGATCGACTTCTAATTGAGCAACCCATATTCAAATCTCGCAGCAGTCGTAGCTTTTTTCTTCCAGTATAGAAACAACACCGTGTGTTGTGTTGATTTAACACACAAAAAGTGTGTCACGCTGGGACACCGCATTGTGCTGAATTAACACAGCTATTTTTTGCAGAGTATATTGTAAATGCATTCAAAATTTTAGGCCGCGGGCGGGCCGGTATAAAATTCTTCAATTGAACTATTTTTTCCCATGGGGTGTTTTGGTATCATATGGAACTACTTGTATTTAAGTGGTTCGGACTTAAAAAAATTCTGAAGTCGAAAATTAACGGCCACCCTAATAAGTAGTTATACTCTAGCTTGATATGGAAATTCTTGTAAGTCCCAATTAAAATCAAGTGGAATTGAGTGCTCACAGGTACATATAGAAGACTAAATTCATCTAAAATCATCTTTCAGATGAAATGTTATCTATTTCGGTGCATTGTTTGCATTTTTTTAAATTTATCAAGTCACCACAATAAACGAAATTGAGCTCAAATAAAAAGACAACATGAAGCTAGTTTTACTTCTTTTCTCGCTTGTTCATATGATGTTTGGTTCCTATGTGCAGTTTGGTTTCAGCAACAAATTGTAATAATCTTCTGAAGGCATGAGCTTAATATATTATTACGCACAGAGATGTAAAGAATTTCAGATGAACTTAATTCTTATATCTTCTACTTTCTTCAGCATCCAAATATTTTCTTCGTTTTCGAAGAATCAGAGATATTTCTTCAATGTCTAATTAAAGAGATGAAGATGCCATCTCTATTTCTTCCTTCGGCAGAATTCTAGTAAAAAAATTCGGAAGAATAACGAATCGACAGACAAAGGGGGATAATGAATAGCAAGTATTAGAATTCGATGACTGAAGGGGAAAAAGTAAGAACATTGATCATAATATGTGAGGGAGAAATAGATACAGAAGTGAAAATAAAAAGAATGCAATGTTCGGGAAAGTGAGTTGAGAATAAAAGAAATCTACAAGATGGATTTTCCCCTCTCAAAAAACAAAAGAAATCCGTTTCCCGTGCAGGAGTTCGAAACGAACCGATCCCTTAGAAAATGTCGCCAAGATTATTAATTCTCGTGGAAATGCGCATATCCATTAGCTGGATGAATCGATGATACTACTACGGCAGGCCTCATTCGGTCTCTTGAAATCTGCCATCTGCATTGAATTTTTCATGGTTTTAATTTCAGAATTGCCTTGCGGATGCATATACATCTCTTCCTCTCCTTTCCTCCCTCGTATACAGGCTTGCATCATCTCAACACAATGATTTCTTGGAGTAGAGTTTCGCAATCAGCCCTGAGGATAACGATCCTGAGTATCGAATCATTACTTTTTTCCTTTCACCCCCTTATTTTCTCTTCCTTTTTTTTATTTTTTTATTTAGAGTGGAATGATATCGAGATGGAATGAAGGAAGCGTGGAGCCAGGATATTTTATAGATGAAACTTAAGAACGTAATTTCTGCTTTTGTAACATCCATCGACTGATAGATACATTTTCAAATACAAACTATTTAACTAACCAAGAGGGCTGTAAGATATAATGTTGTAGTGTACCATTCAACGCTTTGTAAATATTGCAAATTTTCTGTAATCTATTTAATCTACAGTCTTGTGTGGTAACTTCTGTTCTTATTTCCTAACCAATCACTTCCTTTCAACATCCGTGGTTGCATGTACAGGTGGAACAGTATAAGTAAACTATGGTTTTCGTTGAGAGCGCGCAGTCTGGCATCGAGTAATTCTACAATTTTACGGTTGAATTGGAGCCTTCTACGCCAGAGACTCCAACTTCTCGAGCTCTATGTTTAAGTGTATTTGTTCATGACGTTAGTGTTGCAACCAGAGTATGTGAGATTGTGGTTTTGTAGTAAACGTTACTTGATACGGTTTTGTTCTTTGCCTATCCGCATAACATTAAAACTCCTGTCTATTACAGTAAATCTATGGTTAAACTTATGATGAAGTCACTGTTACAATTATGGTGCATTGCTGCGAGTAATAAACGGAATAAGAAACCTATTGGTGAATTCGGGTTTACCGTACTAGTATCCCTTCGAGAAATAATGGTGTGTAAAGTTGATGTAAAAGGCTGGTTAATGCAGAAGTCTGCAAGGCGCTTTATTTCTTGAAGCATTTGATTACGCATCAATTTCACGTGCGTTATCTAATACAGGAATAAAGTAATCTAAATTAACTTCGCCCATATGTTTCCAGTGAACTTATTCTACACATCACTTAAACTTATACTTCACATCACTCAAACTTTCAAAAAGTATTAGATTATCTTATCCCTCTGCAGGTGGGGTTCTTCTACCATGTACCCTTAATAACCAATAGGTTTAAATTATGTCGCCTGTTTGAGAAAGAAAAGTTAATTTCCATGCTCTGCATTTTATTCACATGGTATCTTTTATTCATGTGAAAGTTATGTCTTTATTTAGTTACTAAATTTTGTCATTCTACAGTATATTTGCAACCTGAGAAACAACCGCTATATTTTCTTATTCTTCAGTGAGAGATCTCCGCCATTGTGCTGACTGTTACTCCAAGAGATCCACAATCCATGCTTTAATACTTGTACAGCGGTCACAGTTTTTTTTTGTTTGTTTTCTTCATTTTATTAACATAATAAGAATTTAATAATGACGTAGATGATTTGGGAAGCACCATCCGATCTTATGATGTGTGACAAATCTCTAACATTCTATCAACAAAGACCACAAGACAACCACCATCATATACTGCTCCTTTCTAAATCATGTGTTGTATGTTTAAAATATAGAACTTAAATAAGCTATATACTATAAAAAGTTATATAATAGTATAGAAATGTTTATAGAGTATATGACTTTGACAAATGACATGAAATATGGTGACAGGCGTCCGGCACGGTTCAGGCCGGGGCTCAAGAAAGCCATCTTCCATAACAAATGTTAACTGTTATAATTGTTATTATTTACTGTGGACGAGGTTAATAACATTAGTAACAGTATTACTGTTGTTAGTATTATTATCTTAGTAGATCGAGTGACGAACAGAATTATTTACTTAGTTGTCCCACCGGTTATATGCAATTTGGTAACACATAAGTGCGAGATACTAGTAGTGTATACTGTATAGGTTAGGTGCGAGTCAGTTAGAGAGTATTGTACTTCGAGATTTAATATGATTGCCTTTCTGTAGCTAGCTAGAACATGTATGATCTGCTTTACTCGACAGAAATCCAGTTGTGTTATTTCATGATTAGTTAGTTGTAAAAAGTAACAAAATTATATTGGCTTGCATACACGTAAATTACCATATTTTCATTAACATTTTCAACGTATTTACTACGTAAATTCTTTGTTTCCTAAGCCTACATTTGAGAATGATACATACTTGTATTTACCTAATCTTTATACGCATTCATGATATGAATCTTCATATGTAAATATAGAAAATATCCAATACATATAAACAAAATCCATATCTCCGATAATTATCTTTCTTTTCTAACATTAACATAACATGTAAATATTAAGAATACAGTACAAGAAGTAACAATATGCGTAGTGTTGACTCATAGAAATAAACACGTGTATGTGAGTAAAAATATATTGTATGAGCTATCTATTCTTTCACATTAATTTTGTTGCTATACTGTTCATTTCAGCGCAACTCTTGTTAAGTCTTCAACCCATTTATATAATAAACTGTGTATTATTTTAGTTTCTTTCTTATTTTGAATAATATTTTATTATTATAAATAATATTTTATTATTATAAATAATATTTTATTATTATAAATTATATTATCTAAGTAATATCTTTGATACTGAGTTAATGTTTCTGGCATTCTAATTGTACTAAATGTTTTTGTGGAACGTTTCTGATTCTCTGTGCATAAGAAATTATATATAATTCATTCGTTTAAATTCTTTTTAAAGAACAGATTTCAAATATAACTTAGGAAACAGCTAGCACGAAAAATTCTTTACGTGTATTTTGAAACCATTGTCTAAATTTTCTTTTAGTATATTCTTATATTACTTTGTTTCACTATCAACGACTTCAAGTGAAAAAACAACAAGCACCCAACTTAGTATACCGTACTGAAGAATTCTTTGTACAAGAGCATATATTACACCATACATGAAATCGTCATAAGTCTGCTGAAAATGTTTGGAAGTTTAACAGATTTATCTTCCTTAGATAGTGTCCTCAAAATCTTAGCGTAAGCTATGTGAAATTCACTTGAAATTCTTATGAGGAGGGATTAAATTTTTTATGTTAACAAGGTAATTGCAATTACGGTTTACAGTATTTTTTTAAAAAAAATGTTTTTTCAGTAATGTAGAGATTGTTAAACTGAAGACGTGTTCGTAGATTTTTCTCAGGGTTCAATACCAAAACATACACACTAAGCCAAGTGCTTATTTTTGCAGCTCTTATGCGGCGTTTATAAGTGTTTCCGACCATACTTTTTCCAGTAAAAATAAGCTGCAAATGGTTGTATGTGCCCATTGAGGTTTAAGTTACATGCATTGTTAGTTAGGAAGAAGAGGTTTTAACACTATTTCCTGAGGAATCCCATGTTTTACATCAGTAAAATTACTCACAGAGTCACCTATTTGAACAGCCTCTTTAAATAGCTGTTAAACCAAGATAATGCTATATTTCGTACTCCACAATTCCGAAATTAGCCCAATAGAATGCAATGCAATAGGGTCTAAAAATTCACTCTGAAGCATACATTCATATAGTAACAAATCACATTCATATTCAATTCACTAGTGGATGAGGCCTCTCCCCGAAGGGAGGAGTTGGTCTAATGCTCCCACGCTGACCAGACGGGTTTTGAGAGAAGAGCCGAAACTCTCACTGTGATCGCCATTGTCTTTCATTCACAACATCTCCCCAATTGTCCTCACGATGCTGGGTCAACACCGAAATTTTTGAGCCCCCACCGGGAATCGAACCCGGGACCGCTCGCACTGAAGTCGAGCGCGCTACCGACTAGGCTACGCAGTTGTCAAAGATTGTTTTCCATAATTTACTAGTATTATTTTAACATTAAAAGGTTTCCTTCATATAGTAATCGTTTTGGCAATTTTTGTCGGTTACATAACATTAGTTCGATATTTTTGTAGACTCTCATTTTTTTTTGTTTTCTTATATCATACTTAGTTTCTTTCCAGCACAGATATTATTAAACTCTAAGTTGTCTAAAGTTCTACATTCCAAAATTTGCTGCTTGTCATCTTACCTGTTTCACAGCACTTTGAATACAGACTTTCTTCATTTGACTAAAATGAACAGTTGTAGTATTCAACAAATACATTGAACTACATTTCTCCAATCACATTTTCCTAATTCTTAATTTAACAGGTTGTAATTAATATTAGTATGGCAATATGGCGTTATCTCTTTCTTCGATGTTACGTACTAAAGGAATGTTTATAATAGTTAGATAATGATGTTTTACGGTTGTTTTGAGTATATAGTATGTAAAATATTCTTACATTTTGCGTTTAAAAAATATTATCAAAAGATGTAGGCTTCGTAATCATTGTAAATTGATCAATAAATGAAACCAACTCGTGTGTATATAATGCGTTTAAAACATGTCAACGTCATCCGAATATTTTTCATTTAAAATATCGAAATTAAGATTACTAATTAGCAACGAATATGCTGTTTAATTTTTAGGCAGACTACATTATCTAGTATTTTAAAATAAAATACTACGCTTTGAGAGCGGCATATGCCTATTCTGTTACAACTCTACGTCCCGTTATATGTATGAATCATATTTCATTTCCATCAGCAAGATTTGATTTGATATTTTAATTGATTTATTGGTCCGAGTAAACTTACAGCACTAAATCCAATTTACAAGTGACATCGATAAAGAGCAATTTGAAAAACGCAAAGGAATTCCACCTGATATGAGGCAAATTTGAAATTTGTATTCCGGCATTAGGCTGGTGTGACTAAAACAACCTCCCATGATGGGTGGACGCAGAGCGCGAACCCAAAGCTTTCCGAATGCTAAGTGAACACTCTATCAACAGAGCCACAAATGAGTCCTTCAACCTTGTCAATGTCAACATGATTACTAATAAGTAACATGACGCCATCACTCGAGTTAATCAATGGCTTTTGCGTACCATACCAGCAATAATAGCTAACGTTGCTAATTGTCTCACTTTTCCGGATTTCCGTTAAATACCTCGGAATTTATTCTAATGTTTTGCAATTTTTTTTTTTAGTTAATGAGAAACACGAATTGATTTTACAAAACTAAAGTAGTTATTTCATATAAAGCATACAAATGAATTTTGTGTATTTATGGAATGATTAACCCACAGACTACTAACATAGAACACAATTTGTAGACACACAGCTTCTATGGACCAGTCGGTAACCTCATGGACTTCGGGTCGACAGTGGGCAGGCACGCGGGTTCAAGTCCCGCTGCTCGTCATCCTGATTGGGCTTCTTCAGGGTTTTCTGTTTCACCAGACGAAAATTGAGATAGTTCGACTAAGACCCGGTCGCTACTTTCCTAATTTTTATTCCAACAAGAGTATCCGCCGAGAGACGTAATCTCTGAGATGTGACATGTTTTGACTAAATTTAATATTTCAGCCTAGGAAGGAACATAAAAAAGCAATTTTAAGACATTTTTTGCAGTTAGGTGGCCCGCCTTACTACCCACGCTACTTGTATTTGTGTGAGTATTCATATTTTTAAAGATACTGGGAAAATGAAAAACAACAATGAATTTTGGAAAGCGGCCCCTATATTACTTGTGAATGTGTATCAAATAAGCTACCTGAGATTTTGGCATTGTTCATATTAGCTGAGAAATTAGAATACCCGCAATTGCGTAGGCGTATGACGTCATCAATAACGGGTATTCTAATTTTTCAGCTCGAATAAACAATGCAAATATCTCAGGTAGTTCATTTGATACACATTCATACTGGGGCTGCTTTCCAAAATTTCATTATTGCTTGTCATTTTTCCAGTTTCTTTAAAAATATGAAAACTCTCACATTCACACTCAGGTACTGAAACCTCTTAACTATCATGATTCCTCTCAAAAAGGTAAAGTAATTTTGGTCATTTCTTTTCGTAGAGCTTCGTTCTTAAATGAATACTAATTTCTAAATTTTGTTCCAACAAATCCTGCATATTAGTGGAGCAATTACTATGTGTCATTCTGTTAAATTAATGATACAAAAATAGTAATTTACATGATAGATTACTTGCAAGGAAAAAAGTACTATTTTAAGTGGCTTGTACATTATAAACAATGCATGGAGAAATAGGAGGACAATGTGAATTCACTTGTGTTTGTGTGTGCTTGTGTGTGTTTGTATGAGTTCCAGAAGCTTCCGTAACGACACACAAGATGCCTATTTTGTTCCATTGACTTTCTTCTTCTTCTCTCCTGTCTCCTCAGTAGCATCATATATACTTTATAATATATTCTCCCTCTGGTCTTCTGTATTCGATATACTTCGGAAGAAGTAGGACCTTAATAAAAGTAAAGTTAAATTTCACACAAACAAGCATCCGTATACAGACAACGCACACTGAATGGGAACGAAAAAAGAAAGGCAAAAGTTAGAGAGAAATACATATATATGCAGATCCTTTGTTATTCTTTCAGTTCATTTCACCTCCGTCTCTTTTCTGTTTCTTTCTCTCTTTCTTGTGCTTTTCGTTCTCCGCATTTCTGCTCTCGAGAATGGGAGGTGGGTGGAATAGATAAATTATAAACAACGGACGTCACACAAGATAATTCAATACAGGACGGATCATTTTCTCCAGACGCACATTACATTTCCTGGGTCTCCTCGTATTGAAGCGGAGGATGGAGAAAAGCCTCCACATCTCTTTCTCCTTTGCTTTTTTACCTTCTTTCCTTTTCCGTGCTAGAAGAAACGGTATCACAATACGACCTCAATGCATTGGCCCTTCAGTAGTCATTTACATATTTATGGCACAACTGTGGATCGGGGTGGGTTGGATAATAGGAAAGAATAATGGTAGCTTGAGAAGCGGGAGGTTTGCCTGCTGCAGTTTCATTTGCTAAATGTAAACGATTATACGATAGGACACCGACGAGGGCCCTCCTTCAACTTGTGACATAGGATGGTCCTGTGGGAACCTCCAGCAGTCAGGCGTGTGGAGACGATGCACGCTCTTTCTTTCTCCTATCCCGGTGATGGTCCGCTCGCTTTGCTCCTGCAGGCACTGAACGGGAAGACCTTGGCAGTGTTGCTAGGAATTGAAACAAAAGTATCCAGAATATATTTATTTAAAAATATATGTAAGGAAGAAACATGCTACCAATTTTTACAATATAACCTGAGCGTTTGTAATCAACGCTCTTATTAGGAATACGTCACAACTAAATTAAATCAATATTCAAATCATTACATCGATATTACCTTACAATATATTCAATAAATTATTCATTTTGAAATCTTGGTTTTTGAATTTGAAATGTAAAACATTGAAATACGACTATGCGCTGAAGACATGTCAAACTCAAAATCTTATCTGGGCCAATAGTCAGTGCGGGTCGCAGGGAAGAAAATTACAATTACACTTTACACTGCATTTAAATAAATTCATGGATATGGGAAAAATGGAGGATGTAGGATAGAAAGTCGACCAGGGTCTAGGTTCAGTTTTTGAATATTTTTGAGTTTATTTATGATCTTTATAAGCATCTATGGCGTAGGTCTGGATAGGATGCGGAAAGGAGTCCACCAGGGCCAATAAGTTGAAGGTGACGTGGCATTAGTATGGTATTATAAGAAAAACTTCAGTCAGGATGCCCAGTAACTGGGATCAATCTCAGGACCTTGCATGTTCTATATTTTCCCGTAGTGAGCTGGGACGCACAACAATGAGTCGCTGGCTTCATGTTTGGCATGCCTGATAGGAATTTTAAAAGAATACTAAAGAATACTCAAACGCAGATTAAAATTCCAGAATGTATAATCTGTTTATATGCATAAGTATGGCGTCGCCGGTAGAGGAGGGGTTATCTAGTCGTCGTGTAAGGGGGTTTTCGCGCGATTGGTTCCCGGTGGGGCAAAAAACGTAGTGTTCGAAATCTTCCTTTAAATTGTTGGTTCCGTTCCTGTCCATCCGTTGGAATGGATTTGGTCAACTAAATAAACTTTATTTTTGGTAAACTTTACTTTTCTATGGGTCAGTCTAGTAACTTTGGACTTCGACCCGTCACGATTCGCCCTTTAGCCATTAAAATCCACACCAATACCCCTGCCGGGACTTGAACCCGGGACCTTCAAGTCACATGCTTTGTGTATGAAAAGAAAGGAACATAATTATGGGTTACAAACAACTCTGTATTTTGCTCTAAATCTGAAAATATAACTAATGGATATTTCATTACTGTAATAGAAAAATGAGCTGTAAAGGTACAAAACTTGGACCTATCACATAAAGTTGACTTGTCGGCCAAGTACGCACTCTGATTGACTTATAAATAAAGAGAAGTCAATTTTCCAGGTCAGTGTCAAATCTTGAATAACCAATGTCCTTTTCTCCGATGCAAGTGTAACGACTTGATTGTTGTTCCCTTTTAAATATTCTTGTTAGTAATGTTTAAGCAATGATAAAGTGTTCACAGAATATATTAGTTGTGTTTTCAAAGTCAATATTTAGTATATGATTTGAGAATGTGCACATTATTACATGACGAAATAAGTATGTATTATGTAGTTTTAGCAAGATTTTCAGTTTCCTGTTTCTTTTATTGATTTATGTATCTTTACATCCATGTCTCTATATTCCTTATACGAGTACTGGTGCTTTTTTCTTTTATCTAATCTTTAATTTCTTCACGTGTTTTACCTATGTTTCCCTCTTCACCACCACTTGTACGTTATCATTCTTATCTTTCCACCCTTAGTTGAAACTGACTCTCGCCCTCTTAGGTCGAATCTTTTTCTATTTCTCTTTTCGCAATCCGTGTCAGTCTCAACTGTAAAAGCAACTGTGTGTATTGATCTTTTCGAGGTCCAGCCCACCACCATCCCAAAACTTTGAGAATAGGAGAAAGACAGAGGGGGGAGAGAGAGAGAGAGAGAGGAAGACGAAGATGATAATGGCATCTTTCGGGACTGTCACACTCAGAATAATGTCGGGCGGCGATGTGCTAACGGAATTATCCCCTGCCTGGTTTACTCTCTGTTCTTCGATCCAATATCTTCTCCCCTCACTCTTTGATACATCCGCTACTGCCAACACTTCCTTTTCCTTAGTTACCACTCAAACTTTCTTGCCTTTTCTTCCTTCTTCTCTCATACAAACTGAATATATATGAGGTATGCCGTATGTGTGTATGCTGTGTATGTATGTATGTGTATGTGTGAGAGAGAGAGAGAGGTAGAGAGAAAGAGTAGATGTGTGTGTGTGTATTTGTATTTGTTTGTATTAAACAGTGTTTCTGCTCACCAACTCTATTCAAGACCAAACCAAGAGGAAGAATAAATTGATAACCATCACGTGTTAATAGCAGTAAATTTTCTCACTTATAGCGTACTTACATATATTTTCTAAATATATTGCTTTGCATTGTTTCAATAGATGAAGAGAATATTAACGTAAAATAATGTGTCAAAATTCGAAGTCACCAGGGTGATGTATATTAATCAGCATTTCGAAGGTCTAGTGGATTGTGTAATCCTACGTTGAGCCAGATTATATTATAATTTTATCCAACGCCACCAAATAAATATGGGATAATGTCTGAAATAGATGCTCTGTTTCCTTTTATCCTTATTCGTTTCCCAGGAAAGTGTTCCCACATAAAAAGTTGAAATGACTACAGATGCCTCACATGGATTTTGGGAACTTTTATGCAGTTCAAAAAGCATTAAAGTATTGTGTTTACTATTCGAATTTCATGTTAGAAAATGAATTCTGAAGAAAATTACGTGTTCCTAAACTTTTCAACAATGTTTGCGCCAAATTGCTAAAATTCGGCCTCAGATTACGCAGAAAGTATTCTGTATCCAACCCTTGCACTCTTGCTGATTCTCGCCTTAAAACATTCTACATCTTTTCTAATTCTTATTCAGGATTGAGTCAAAGTGCTCATCTCTAAACAGTATCGTAGTTTGTGAGTCAAGGAACAAATCGTCCTTAACTTTTGCGTCACTTACCCTTGTTAAATTCTCACTCAGGTAATTGAATCAGGGCATTTTTGTACTTGGCGTTGAAAAAGTCTTTACAAGGCCCAGAGACGTAACTACATTTTATGCTCCCCACCCCCGCAAGAGAATACCCAATGCTGGAGGTCGATTCGGCCCATTGAGAGGCTAGGGTAAGCGGCCTTATTTGCGCCATAGCAGTTACGCCCCTGACAAGGACCGGTTTGATTAAAAGAAGTGGGTCAATCAGAAGAGAGTGCTATTCAGTCTTGCTTCATGGCTCAAGAAACTACCGCAGGAGACAATTCTTGTTTATACTGTATAATGCTGCCCTGCTTGCTGCTTCCTCTGACAAATGAAACAGCAGTATGTGGTGTAAGTTCATGCTAAGCTGGAGTGTAACATCCTTAGCATCTCCATAAAGTTGTCACTTGTGTGAGTCTTAGATACACTGTAATCATTGTAATAGATGTTTAAAGCTCTCGTACGTTTATTTCTGGCTAACAGTAGATGAAATTGATATCTTGTTGACGATAAAATGTTATGTTTGTGAAGGAGAACAGCTTTCAGACTGAACATTGAAGAGTCTATGTTTTTTTTTTTTTTTTCATTTTATTATTATTATAACGAAGTATTCTTCCTGAGTTTTCAGACATGCACCAATTTCAGGAAGATGCCTTTGTTGCAGTGGGAATTCAAACAACTCGATCTTATTCTTCGAGAGGTCGAAAT
Organism: Lepisma saccharinum; assembly: GCA_022664845.1. Taxonomy (NCBI): domain Eukaryota; kingdom Metazoa; phylum Arthropoda; class Insecta; order Zygentoma; family Lepismatidae; genus Lepisma; species Lepisma saccharinum. The sequence goes on from JAGDQP010011310.1 coordinate 18,958, forward strand.
TGCGGGCCTGATTGTTCTGTTTAGTTTGTGATCAGGTTAGGAAGTCTCACTGGAAGTTCCAGATTGTACTTCAGAATAGAAGTGGGGAAGAAGAAGAAAGAGAAAAATGACTTGCTGCCTGACTCAATGCCTGACGTTTCTTCCCCGATCAACACAGTCTCCATTCAAATTGTAGCGGAAAACATTTTTCAGTGCTTCTACATGACTTCCTGACCCCCTACCCTACATCATGGGAACTAGAACTAATTATTTACCATTTTCGATTAGCGCCTCTGAAAGACTTTATGCGACTTTCGACCTATTGAAAACAGTAAAGTTTGTCATTTACCCCTTCTTGTTTGACAACCCTTGCATCTTTTGGATTTGTTGGGTTGCGTAGCAGCTAAGGATGATTACCAGGAGGCATCGCGGTGCACCGTGGCTCAACTCCGTCACGAGTTTAGGGGTTGGCGTCTCTCAGCGAGCAGTCTTTTGGTGGCTGAGGAGGAGAAGGTATCCACGATGGTCTTTGTGTACGTATCATGCCAACATCCGCCTGGTGAAACAGAGGAAAACCCTAAAAAACGTCAATGAGGATGACTGATAAAAAGACTTGAAATTGCTTGCCTCTGCAATGCTATTCAGAAATTTGCAACCATAAACACTAGACAATGGAGGCTGGGTAAAAATGAACTGTGATTTTCGTGCTAATCGAGTACGTATCTTCTAAGGCCGAGGAATATATTGCGCGGGATTCTGAGCGGTATAAACTGCTCTCCGGTTTGAATCCAAAGGAGTATGCGGCTCCATAAACCAATATACAACGCCACTCACAAAGAAAATCACCCCTTCCCACCACTCCATCTTGCCTCTATGGTTGCTGGATTACAGGACTTTGTCATAGCAAGAACCCGTAAAGGTGAAAGAGATTTTTTTACTAAATTGAAAATGGCCAAGTAAATTGATACTGTTATTTCCGATTCTAAACTATTTCTATTCCAGCTACTGGCGATTGCGTGACAGTCAGACGGATACGCATACAGGCATTAGAAATAACAGAAACGCTTGGCTAGAGGATTGCTAAAAATATTGAACAGACTTGGAATATTACGATTTATTAACAATAAAAAAGCCTTTTACAAATTTCATGTTCATGTACGACTCAATATAACGCGATCTATTGGAAATCAATGTATTCGGATACATCGAAATTTCATCAAACTTCTCTCGGATCAACTACCCTGTCATTCTGTTTCCATTTTTCTCGCATGCTCTTTATGTAGTGTGAAAATAACCTGTTTCGTGTCAGTCAATGTGGATTTATTTTTTACTTACATTTATAGCGTTTTCTCGGTGCGTGTGTGGTAACACTCGCTTCCTTACAATAAATTAGTCCCGGGTTCGATACTCGATGTGGCACAAGTGGTTCCTGGCCCACTTTGAAATGCAGGTCCCCTCAGTAGGACGTTAATTCCATCCGGCGTAAAGCAATGGCAAACTATAATCGGTTCACTTTGCCAAGGGACATTTTTAGTTATAGACCTGGCTGTGAGCTGAATGACCATTGTCATCGTCACCATAATATATTTATGCTCAAATAGGCAGCTATGGCTTAAGTCTATCCTATCTCTGAGGGATGACTTACCTTGGCGAGTTCTCTTTAAGGGGTAGGAAAAGGCACACATCTACAGTATATATCTTATTCAGTTAAACATCGGAAGTAAAAAGCACTAAGTCGGTGCCTAAGGTACTGTAAGCAAGAAAACTTTTTCTTCTAGTCTTTGCAGCACTTTTCCTTCCACCCTCTCATATTTAGTCTTCTGTCGGTGATGTCATCAATAGAGCGCTAAACAACTTTTACGTCCCTCTTGTTGCAGTCCCCCATCAGACGATCAACACCGCTGTAGAGACAAGACGATGCTCAGAAGACCATATCGATGCCACCGATGTCGTACGAGAAGTAAGAGAGAAAAACAGAAAGAAGAGAAACAAAGGCTTTCTAGTTTTGTGGCGCTTACGTGACACAACTTTTGTCATACCTGCCAACCTTTCGCAAAAAATCGTTTGGAATTATTGGTCGCATGACGTTTGCTTTACATTTTATCTAGGAAATACAAATGTGTTTTCATAATATAAACAAAATGAAATTGAATTCTCAATATTTGTGACGTAATTAAGAAATATTATAAATATTGGATGAAGGACACTTTGTTTTACACAAAGATCGAAGTGCAGAAAGATCAATCTAAATTTTAGATACTTTACAGTTGATACAGATAATATTGTGATTTCTAAGGTGTTCTAACTTTTGTTCCTAGAAGCGCGTTAATGAAGAGAAGTTTGAAGTATATTTATTGAATTTAAAGATTTATTTTTAGTATGCTTATACCATTGACACCAAGTAGACACTGTGTGCATATGGAAAAAAATGTAGCTTTGTTATCCAGTGTAGTTTATCCATAGTTTCAAACTAAAACTTTTACCGTTAACAACTTTCAGGTGCGATTTTTCTCGAAATATAATCAGATTCGGTTTGATATTTACTTAGAATTCATAATGAATTTGAAATAAAGAACATGTGATTTCATTTTGTAAGAGGAATTTGTAAACTTTCACTATGATATGAACTTCGTGACAAAATATGATGGATAGAAAATTATTAGATAAATAGTTCTTTGTTCATTTCATTCATGTTCTGGGAGTACAAAAAATTGTTATATGTACAATGATATCTCAGAACCTTTCACTAGTTAATTTGGGTGACAGAGAAAAAAGTACTTTTAATTTTATACCCCTCATCCGAAAAACCTGATCGATAACTGAGCAACCTTCTATTTTTAAAAAGATAGGCTTTCAAAATGTTTCCAGAGCTATTCAGAGCCCAACATCACAATACACCCACAAAATCATCAATAACATAGCATAATATCTCAACTTCAAATGAAGTAATGATAATTGGAGCATTTTTAAACGTTTTAAAAGTACCTAATCCAGTAATCATGCACTAAATAAAATGAAATTGATAAAGTAACTTCTTCCTATTTAGCTTTGTAAGGACGTACACCTTTAAATGTTACAAATATTATGCAAGTTAGGAAGAAAAAAATTGGTATACGAAAGTATATAAAGTATTATAAAATAGCTTTCCCAGAAAACCTTTACGACTTAAAAAATGTACTAAAAATAAAGTAACGAACATAATAGTTTAGGAAACTTATTTACTCTCACAATGTTGTTGAAATTGGCCCATACTTAACAAATCTTAGGCAGAATCATGTATCTGTTCTTACGTCGTGCTATGTATTTGGTAAAATTGAGTTTTTAATCATTCGTTTGCCTTTGTTAACCATAAATTCCTTATTTCTTTAGTTCACAGATAAAAAAAATCTTTATTTCTATTAGTAATTTAGTTCACAGATAAACTTTGGTTTTTGTACATTCGCTCTGGTGATCTACATATTAATTTGTTAGTGCTTGGGTTTCAATGAAAATACTAATCGCTGTAGATGTGCTATGAATATGCTAATATTGTAGGCTTTTTGAACTCCTCAATAATTAAATATAAAACAAACTAACTAAAATCTGGCGTATACACATTCTCTATAGCAATAAGGGTTTTCTCGTAAAAGTCAAAATGTATTACTCAACAGAAGGCCCTTTTGTAGCCTCTCTTCCAACTAGTTAGAGAGACAAATTTTTAAGTTGTTCATTAAATTCAAAATAAAACGTCTGAATCTAACTCAGTGATGGATCTCATCTCTTTCTTGTTTCTTTTCGTTAGGGTATTTTTCTGTTTGGCGTTCATAATCTAGCGTCTGCTAGATTTTTTTCTTGATTTCAGTTGGCAATGCTGACTATGTGGTAATATCAGCGGATAAGAGAAGCTACTTATGATGATGCTTTTGTTTTGTTTTTGTCAATTTCTTTTTCCCGGGAACAGTCATTGGAGAACCATCACTGCGTACAGGTAATGTGAAGTCACATCAGTATTCCTTGACATAAATTGCTACTAACTTTGCTATAAATATATATATATATTTTTTACGTACTTTCACCCCTACAGAATAGATTGTGCTTTTATTATTTGTAGTAAAACTTCGAGCATGTCAATATTGACAATATTAATGTGTGGATTCCCGAGGTGAACTGTCCTAAACAAATTTATTTATGACTTTCCTTGGGTCACACCAGGTACATGTAGGAATTGTACCTTAGAAGTTAAGACAGTGAGCACTATATTTCTTTATAGTGTATAATTACCTGAACGACCTGAATGCTTGAGTTTATGTAAAGACCATAATAGTGAAATGTTAGTTTCAATTAATAAAAGTTGTTACCGGATTTTGTTGTTCAATATCCGCATTTCGCGTAAGTGCATACTTATTTTGTTCCATTGTAATAGTATTCTTTAGTGTTCTAAAAGTGTAGATGAAACATTTCTTAACTTCTGCTAATAAGAATACAATTCAACTTTTTAAACGAAGTCAAGAATAGATAAAATTGCAACAATTCTGAAGTGAGTATTGTATGACGCTTCTTAGTTGACAATAGAAAGATTTGGCCACATTGCTGACTACGATATGTCCTTAAACATGAATGTCCATGTAAGTCGACTCTGATATTGGAAGAAATAACCTAAGAACAATTTACTAAATAAAACAGAAACGAGAAAACAGCCTAATGCATTAAAATAGTTTAATATTACAGAAAGTTTTGCAAAACGAGGTGAGAGAGTTGATGCATGTGGAAATAAATATGTACCTTTCAAAAATGAATCGAAAAATTGGTTGTATTCAGTGGGAACTGAAACAGATTTCCCGTTTGACGAATGTGTACTCAGTCACTATGCTATAGTGCTAGTACCAACCTGTTGCGCACGACGAGAGAGATATCCGGGTTCGGTCAGTGCAGCGACCAATATTCTGTGCATAGGAAACACAATTCGAGAAGTAGGTGGGTATAGTATAAAAACAAAAATGTAACATATTCTTTATAATTCAACCTGTATTTGTTCTTCATTTTATTATATACCCTTAATGGTTTGATTGCCAATATGATAGTAGACGAAATGTTGATACTTACCTTCGTATGCGCGGCGGAATTGTTGAAACATCTAAAGTAGTTAGAAAATCTAGTTCAAATTTCACAAATTTCCCAATATATCACCCAATTTAGTGATTTTAGTCAAGTACCTCTGTGTTTGATAGCTTGTATGTGAGTCTATCATATTTAAAAGAGACTGTTGAGAAAGAAGGAAAACTTGTATTAACCGACTCAGTTTTTTGCTTTGATTGAACACCACTACCTTCTTAATAATGGACAAGAAGGCTTACTTCAGTTTGTCACATACACTTCCAAGCAATTTTTTCTCCGTTATATCACCGTAAAAGAAAAATTGGGTTTGGGTTTACTTTTTGGGAGTAACAAAGGAACATGATTTTTTCTGTTCCTTTAAAAGTTATATACCTTAGTAGAAAACTGCTAGAAAAAGCTGCATTAATTAAAATCAAATCAATTCATGTGAACAAGGATAACATGGAAAGCAAGTAGATTTTTCTCTCATTTTTTAAATAAAAAAAGTTCTCTTGTTTCCTTTTACTCTTTTCTTGGTTAATTCCTTCTCCAATTTTCACCATTTAAAATATAAAAAGAAGTCGTTGTTAAAGCCGGGAAAGCACACTCACAAACGCCTAAAAGATTTCTTTTTGTTTGTAGAAAAAATTGTATTTCATGATTGGTAGAAATTGTACAGCTAAAATGGCTTGTGTAATAAAAAGAAATAAGAGAGAGAGAGAGAGAGATGGAGAGAGCAAATGCGGAATCTGAGATTTCGTGTATATATCAAGGGAGAGAAAAGTCAAAGATCAAGAGGGTGAATAAATTGACGATTTGCTCTACTAACCTTAAAGTGACGAAAGTTTTTCCTTTCCTTTTTTATATTTGTCGAATGAATAGATCAAAGATCAAAGGATGGAACATTTTCGGCTAACTACGTTCACGATGCATTGGCGGAAAGAAGAAGATTTTTTCCTAACATTCAGGACATGAATCTTTCCTCTCGCCTCAGTTCTCCCTCTCTGTGTCTCACATACAAACACACACACACACACACACACACACACACACACATATATATATATATATATATATATATATATATATATATGAGTGAATAATGACACATTCATCAGCGGTTGAGTACAAACAAGCACAGAAAACGGCAAAAGTTCTTTTTTGGCTTTTATGTTGAAAAGGAAATGGAAGAAGTCATTCATGTGTAGAATATGTGTATTCACGTGTGGAATTGGGTGTATATATATATATATATATGGTGTATGTATGAGTGTGTCTTTGTACGTTTAGAAGAGATGAAGAAAAGGGTAGATTGGGGTAAGTGAAAGCATTGGGGGAATATCGTTGTAAAATTTTTCACTACTTCCTTTTTCACTCCGGCTCTTTCTCTTATTCTGCTAAAAAATCTTTACTAGTTTTCGTTTTTTTTTTTTCAGAACGGGAAAACTAATCTCTTATGTCCATCTGTACCCAGACCTGTTCCAAACACACAGACACACACACACACACACACACAGAGAGAGAGAGAGAGAGAGAGAGAGAGAGAGAGAGAGATCAAGTCGCCATTTCTACTGCTTTTGGATCCCTCAGTTACTTATTCGTCGTCTCTCTTAGCTTGTGTTAGTTTCCTCATTTTCCATCTTTTTTTCTCTCTCTCTGTACACGGTCAAGTCATGTGAGTGATTTTCTAGAGTGTCTGAGGGAATTTAGTCTTCCGTAAAACTCGACAAACCTCACCAAAGCATATGTCTATCTCCTCACCTTTCTCTCTCTGTTATACCTTTGCTTTCGCTCTCTTTCTCACTCACACGCACACTTTTACACTCACATTCTCTTGTAAAATCACTCTCTCTATAAAGCTGTCTTCTTTTCGGTCGTCAACTTTCGATTTGCTTTTCTAATAGAAAATAATGAGTCCTCGTTCACTCTTCCATTCAGGCACACAAACATTCGCCAAAGAATCCGAAGAAAATAGTAGCTAAGTGCATATCTTATAAATCTTGCATCTCAATCAAATTAATCCCCTGTACTTCCTGACTTTTCAGTGATATTTCTAGTCTTTTCCCCTCAGTTTCTTAATTATTGTTCTAAAACTAAGAGGAAATAAATTTTATTAACCCGAAAACTGTTTATTGTCTTTTAGAAATTTTATATGTAAGACCAATACTTGTGAAATTTCTTCTTTTTCATTTCTTTATTGTCCATTATTCGTATATGAATAAGTAAGCAACTTTTATTCTATTCAGCATAGCAGTATTCAACAGGAACTACTAAATTTAACACAAACAATTCAGAGAAGAATATACGACTTGTTTGCCATATACTCTGAGTATTTGCTCCAAACATGGCAATAGTGAACATTTAACTAAATCAAACCGTCCTCTCTTGCTTCTTTCATCATGTTGTTTTGAAACTTTAGGAAAAAGCTCAGAAGAATATTTTTTATTCATGTTAATATAGGCCGTGTTTAATATTTCATTTTTTGTAATTATTCCATAAATTATAAGGAGTAACCAATACCCGAACTGCCCTGTCTTTCTCGATTAATTATGTGGACTACAAAGGCCCTTTCATTACGAGATTACCATCAATCCGCCCCCCAGAAAAAAATAATTGAAGACCCCTGGCGTACGCTATGTCACACTTCAATAAGTACAGTAATCTTGAGGAAGTGCTATTATTGGCTTCATGATTTTATCCAAATACTTTAGGACACTATTATACTAAAACAGAAAATAAGAAGTGTTTATACAACCCTGAATATTTTCTTGCAGTTGATCCAAAACAAAAAATAAGCACGATTAGAGTTCCAGACAGATTATAGGGACATATATTTTCTGTTTACCTGTATTAATATCCTAACAATATACGATAAACGAAAATCGCGTAGGACCTAATCTCATATTTTCTTAGAACCGTCTATGCTTCCTACTTTTCTTGCTGTTTATGTTTTTTTTTTTTTTTTCAAAAACAACTAAAGGTGCAAACATTTTTGAACTATTTGAACTAACATTTTGTTTTGTTTTTCTGTTGTACTGGATGGATATTTCCAAATAATCAAGCCGCCGGTTCCTATTTCATTTCTACACTATTCATATACTTTTCCAGACAAGACGAAATTTCAGCATGTAAAATACAAAATACTGATTAATAGCAAATCTCTCTTACATCAAAGTAGGCCTACATACTGAGTCAAAGATATTGTTTGCATTTTCAAATGTGTGAATAACAATATTGAACAATTTTTGTATTCCTTCTGAATACAGCTTCTTCTGAATAGGGACTCGTGAAAAGGTTATTTTTATGAAGAATTTCATGGATTTAGGCTCATGTGTGCATTTGGGCTCCTTTCAATCATAATTCAATAAGAAAATCCCATTAGAGCTACCAATCAATTATGTGTATAAGCGTAATTAGAGTATATCTTAACTGAAGGAGTCCTAGTGTAAGACAAGCGGATAAGAAATTTATTTTCACTAGATGGTAGTGTGGTAAGGTTCCTATTGCTGCTAATTGTTGATTGAATTACTTGTAGACTTATGATATATTTGCAAATTGCTTAATGAGTGAATAAAGGAAACATATTAAATAGTAAAACAGAGGCTTGCACACAATTTCACAGGATCTATACAAATCGCCTTAGACATCATTTCTAGTGTTGGTCGCGAGACGAGACGAGACAGAGAAATGTGTATGAAAATGAGACGAGACAAAACTATCGTAATGTAGACCTTTTCAAGACGAGACACTTTCTGGACAATACATTTTCGAGTCGAGACAGCCTCAATCTCGTTTCGTGGGCAACAGTACTAATTTCTAACTAGAAACTGAAAGTCCGGGAACTTGAAGGACACCACTAAATTAATAGCATGGAACGTCTGACGCCATATTGAAAATCAATGTTTTCAAATCCATAAACATAATATGAATACTATTTCTTTCTATTCGCTTGTTTACAAGCTACAGATCTTGGAAATTGTGTCGATTAATTCTGTTGAAATATATCTCATATTTGCATGAAGTTCTGGTTCCAATATATATATATAGCAGCTTCTGCCTCAGTTAATGAACCCTTCTATATTTTGAAAACGAAACTAGAACTTAATGCAGATGTGGAATTCTTTCTATTTGAATTTCAATTTATTTATGGCCCTTAGGCATCTCAGGCTCAGGCCGGGATAGGGTGGAGGAGACGATGTTGCAAGATAGTCAGCCAGGGCCTGGTTAGATGGCACCATTCTGGCATTTTCCTTGTATGACTAAAGAAAACCATGGAAATACCTGTGTCGGGATGGGCTTCGGCCGGGATCGTTCCCAGAACTTTTTAATTGCTAAACCAACACTCGATGCCAACTTAGCTACGGCCGCTCGGTGTGAAATAGTTTCAGCAGAATTACTTGGCACAGTTCACAAGATCTATGCCGGCCGGGTGGCCGGATGGCCGAGCGGTCTGCGGCGGTAGGCCATCGGCTTGAAGGTCCCGGGTTCGAGTCCCGGCAGGAGCATGGGTGTGGATTTTAACACTTAACAGCTAAAAAAGGTGAATCGTGACGGGCTGAATTCCAAAGTTACTAGACTGGCCCATATAAAAATTTTAAAGAAAGTTCACAAGATCTATGCCTTGCGGAAAAAAGTACCAATCTTCATGTAATGTTCATGGATTATGCATATTGTATTTTCGATATGGCGTCAGGCGTTCCGTGTTGTTAATTTAGCGATGTGCTTTAAGATTCCTTCTTCAAATTATCATGAGTGTGTTCTCATGAGCGATTTCAGAAGTGATTCCATAAATATTTTATTCCGTTAGGCAGAACAGGCTGTACTATGATGTATAACCAAAATAATGAATAAATTAGAATAACAATCTTTTTCTTCCAGTTCCTTCAATAGGAAATGAACTATTAAAGTAAGTAATTTAAAGAAAAAAAATCCAGTTAATGTTATTGATCACTAGTACAGTTTCCTTCATATTTTGCAATTGAATGAAATGACTAAATTGAAGAATGAATGAATGACAAAAATTTAGTGAAGACGTTTTTAGGCCCCTTTTAAAACGTTCATTATATTGTTAATTAAGTTCAAAATATGTTGCAGAGGGTACATTTTTTGTTGTAAGCTAGAAACAAACGCATGGGTTGATCTTTCTTTTATCACTACAAAATTCCCATTTGTGAACCAATTATCAAATCTGCAGAGCCCCTCAGACCTTGATTCATTTTTTCCCTGATTCTGTCTATTTCTTCTATCATGTTATCCTCTCTTTCTTCCTCATTTTTACTTTATACTCCTTTTCTTTCTATTAACTGAGCTGTCAAATATGAAAAATGAAAGATTAATTGCGAAACAGTCATCGAAAAACGCCAAAGAAAAGGCATTCATCATTGTCAAATCTCTCACGTCAGTTTTTCACTTCTGATTGCCATTTCACTTCTTTCATTCTTTCTTTCCTTTCTGCCTTCTCTTCGTCCACTCTATCATCTCTCCGTCATCTCACTTTTTTTCCCAATAAAGTCCAGCATGCCATGTCTATGATCGACTCCAGTAATAATGGATCACTACGAGGAATGCTACGAAAATATGAGAAAGAGATGGGAAGGAAAATGCATTGGAAAATTAGCTTGTGGCGTTTTCTCCAATCTATAATATACCGTCTGGCCTTCTGATAACACCTACCGTCTGGTAACAGTTAGTTATCAGGATGTATGAAAAAGAGACGGGATACTAACTGCTCCCATATCTAAATACTTCCGTTGAGTATTCTATTGATATACGAATTTTGAATTTGAATCCAGGTTTTAAGACCTTTAGGGAACTTTGGCTCAGGCCTATTAATATACGAGAAGCAGAGAGAGTGTCTGAGAAAGTAGGATTATCGAGATATGTGACGCTATTAATATCGCTTTAAATTGAACCAAAATGATATAATTTACACCAAATACTTTGTATTGTTAAGGAACAGTTTTGGTAAACATTCTCGTTGAAAACGCGAAAGTATCTTCAAGACGATTGATTACATATTCAGACCATGAAAGAAAGGAAAGCAATTTCGGCTTTCAGAGGCTTAATGTGTAAAATTGTCTCACTTGTAAGAATGGTAGTCAGTTAACGACTTTCCATGTCTCCCAGACACTACCAAGTGAGGAAAATTGTGCATGCAAAAAATAAATAAATAAATAAAAAATAAAAATAAGAAAATTGCCATATTGGATTGAAAAGAAATAGAAATTCTTGTTAAAGAGAAAACATGAGAATAAAAGGAAGTTGTTAAGAAATCACAACACTATAGCACATGAATTCTGGAATTAAATATAAAAACACATGACTTTAATATGAAGAAATTTTGTTCAAAGAGTTGGATATAAGCTTCGGGCTAGTTTAGTTGATATCACTTTTATCTTTTTGTAACATGAATTCAATTACCGAATAGTGGAGATAGGAAGTAAGGAGTAGATAAGTGATACTTCGGTTCCAGAATATTGGAGGAGGAGAAGATTCCGAAAACCAAAATGATGCTTCTTGAAACGGTCTTACAGTGCTCTCTGTCTATACCTTCTCAATTTCACCCAGAAACACATAAAGATAGTCTTCCTCCATCTTCACACACACACACACACACACAGAAAGAGGGAAAGAAAGAGAGAGGAAGGGGAATGTAGAGTACAATCCCCCTACAGTGTTTTCTCTCTCCTAGGTCTCACACCCTTCCAAACTCTCTTTCCAAAACGATCCAAAAGCTGATTTGCATATTCGAATTGGTTCCTTATATCCATTCTGTGGTCCGAAAGATAGAGCAAGATAAAGACGTCCCACGCCCGAGTCAAAGACAACCTTCAAAGATGGTCCTTCGTTGTCTCCAACGAATAGCATTCTAGAATAGTGTTAAAACACATCAAATTACAATCGACTGTTATCGTACGCCTAAGCTAAATAACGCCCAGTCAAATCCTGTCTCCCGTTCCCCTACCCGTCCTTTTCCATCCTACCTCACAAATGCAATCCTTTCGAGAATTTTGCCTGCCTTTCTCGGAAGCCCGTTCCAGTTAATGGAGATGATAGGGAGCACTTCCAAAACCACAGCCTATTGTTACGCAATAATTGGACGAGGTACAGATTCGACAAGTTCATCAACCAGTCATTGTTCGTCTAAGCAGTTAAAGGGGCCGCCTTCACAATGGAAACAGACTGAAGAAAGGAGGTTGGTTTTAGCTGCCTGATTCTAGTGTGGGTGGGACTAGATGGTAGGTGCTTTCTCGTATTCATACTTTACTATCAACATAGAAGCTGTTGAACATTAATCAGTCATACTGAAGATAATTATAAAAAAAAAAAACTTCATTTACGCTTATTGGTCAGTTGCTTAACGAACACCTCTAGAAAACTTAAGTTAAAGTTCATATCTCAAGGGAGAAAGAAAGTGAAAACGCAACTTATATATAAAAGAAGATCGTTTCTCCAAGAAATGATTTTGCCATCATTTGCCGGAGACACTGCACATAAGCCATTCGGAATAATTTACTATTTCCTAGCCTGCGATGAATTCAATGCACGGAGTTTTTAATAGGTGGCTATACCTAATTCGAGTGTGCTGATTGTAAATCTGCTTTCCATTTTTTTGTATCACGTAAGGTTTTCTGGCAATGGCAGTGTGCTCATAAAGTGTACATAATGTGATTTATGATAAAATAATACAGAAAAAATCACAATTCTCTTAAAACTTCTACCAAAACCGTTAGGAAAACAAAAAAAGAATGTGTTGTGTAATATTTCCCCTTCAAGTCATGCCACCTTGGACATCTTGCAATTGTGATCCCGTTTAAAGTTTTTCTTGCTAAGTATAAGGACCAGTAGCAATCAGCCATTAACATTACATCCTAAATATGCTTTTGTATCTTCTATCTGTTTCCTTTATACCTTTATGAAACCTCTAACCTCGCTCGTCCCGCTTCTCGTTCAGCGGACACAGGTTTTCCGGGGAAATGTGAGAAATGAAATAAAATAAAGAAAATGTTAACTAATCCTATTCTCACAATTTCAAGTTGAAATTCACTAAATGCAAACTTTTACTTTGACCATTACTGTTTTATGTTTCTTTACGATATAGATACAACAAAAAGTATTCGGATAGTTCTTATGGCTTATAATTACATCATACCTTTAGTAGAACATTTCAACTTAAAAATGAAAGCTCTGATTGTAGTGAAACATATGACATTATGAAATATCTATATCTAGTACGCAGAAACTGGTAGTAGATTTGAAATCAGGATGCTCGAGATAGATCTAGTCACCTGCCAAACACCGTGAAGCACAACCATTGCAGGGTAGTGGAATTCCAAGTGTTCTCTACTATTTTATGGGGCGAAGACGACAGGCAAGAATATATTCTCCTCTTGTGCAGGGAAATATTTAAAAGTAGAGAGAAATATTTTGGAAAGATGACTAGGAGTGAAGTACAGGGTGTAAGGAAAAGGACTGAATCTATACAAGAGAAAGCTATATAAACGGTGGGACAGTATATTACTAAGATGAGAAAAGAACAATTGAAGGATTAATTTGTGAATGTAATTGTATACAATAATGGAAGAGGCATACGGAATTTTGTAAACGCATTATCTGTAATTCCTTTTCTGCTTTCTTCCCCAGTATTTTAGCTTATTGAAGTTTAAATTTATAGACATATGTAGTAAGGATGAACCATTGTCTGTACGGGAAAATGTATGCACACAATGTAGAAGAAGGTGTGAGCATCTACTGGTTAAACAGATCAAGAATAAATAAATCATATCAAATCACTTTAAAGTTGATTTTCTGCAAGTCAGAACTGAGGAGTTGGTTTCTAAATTCTTCACTTCAGCATAAAGACGCATTTGTCGACAGCTGTGGACACCAATTTATTGTTAGTCTTTGTATGTGATATTCCCATTGAATCTTTTTTAAATTAAATATAATGGATGAAAACAATTTCCTGGAGCTCAACTTAAGTATATCATTTTACGCTTTAATCTTCTTATTGAAGAAAAATTTCTTTCACAAGACTTATCTTCATAAACTCTCGAAACTATTTTGAAGATAGCGTGTTTGAAATTTAAAATGTATGTTTGAAGTGGTAATGAAACTTCTGTACGTCTATTGGAGGAGTAACTAACAAACTTCGTGCTGATGACGTATTAGAAGAGATTAAACTTGTTGACTGTCTTGGAAACTTTAGGAAATATTATGGACATAAGACCACTAGCTAATGATTGCTAATTAGGAGTCCGTTTCTATCAATTACATGACCATCCAGGTCACAGTAAGTCATTGTTGCCATAGCAAATAATTTTTATTATTCTTGTGATGTTGTGCAAGAGACTTTCAGGTTCTATAATTCATGCGAATAGTTTGGTTATTAATTAGGGTGGAGAATATCTTATGATGCATGCAGTATCAGGATCTTCATAATAGGATCGCTATTAAGTTAATGCTTTCTTCGCTGCCTTTACATTTTTTTTAAGTTGATTTATTCTCTTGTACATTTATATGAAACTGATATTTTTTCATTCTGTGTTTAACGCAGTAACTTCTTGTTTTACGTGAAACCAACTGACTCCCATTTTGCAAAATTCATAGATTTTTTTTTAGAGACACATGAGTTAATCTTTCGTTTGCAAAAAAAACAACAACAAAAACTTTGTAAACTTTATTTTGTATGGACCATTTTTAGTAACTCTGACTTGGACCCGTCACGATTATGAATGCGATGCTATTTAAAATTCATATCGATGCCCCAGCCGGATTTGAACCCGGGACCTTCGAGTCGCTGGCTTAGCGCCCCAATCCGCGCGACTACCAGGTCGGCTTTCACCGTTAGAGTTACATGGTGTGTATTCAGAAAAGATAATTAAAAACTCACCTGCCCCGAAGTCAAGTGCTTACGGTCGCTGACTTCAAATAAGCAGTGGGATGGCGGTGCTGGTTTGAGCCCCGTTCAAGGCAGTATAATTTTGAATGGAAAATACGATTTTTATAATTCTTCATACGTTTTGTAGACTACATTCCGGTGCTTTAGTATCTTAAGAATACGTGTAGAAAACAGTAGCAAGAAGAAAAAGAAAACTTTTATAGATAGCTGGACCTAAGGCGGCTGTGTGGCAGAGCGCTCACCTCTGGTGCTTGGAGTCGTCGGTTCGAACCTAGCTCATACCATGTGGGATTTATGGTGAACAAACTCAGTGTACCTGGGTTTTCTCAAGATTCTCTCGTATCCTCTTACTTTCTTCATTCCCCCTTCTCTTATTATAATTCATATGGCTTCAGTCAAAGTTGCGTAAAGGCCTTAAACACAATTCAATTTATATGAGCAGCTGATGAATTAACAAAGGTAAATCCTTTCTTGTCATGCAACCTTTACGATGTCGATGTTGTTTGGGTTACATATAAGGAAGGTTTTGTTTAGAAAAAATAAGAAAAACATTTTTTACAAGATATACTTCGCTTAAACAATTCCTACTAAAAATAAATAATTTTGTTTATGCATGACTAAAAAGAAAAGCATAGGCGCTCCTCATATACAGTCGGTTTATAAATTCTTGAATTGGCGCGCCCCATGCTTTTCTCTTTAATCATGCATAAAGATTTTTTTTTTACTTTTTAGTGTATGAATTCTTTAAGAAAAGTGTCTCTTTAAAAAGTTTTTTTTAAATTGATTTCTTTCGGGTTATTTCTTTGTTCGGATACTTTTTTCTCAAGCTAATATTTTGTGACCCAAATCCCAAAGTGTTCTGCAACCAGTCAAATGCCTAATCGTTGCAATCTAGTGTATGTTTTAGGATAAAGAAATCCATATTAAAAAAAATATATTAAAATATGATTTTAATATATGAGATATAGAAATATATGAAAGTAACAATGGAATATTGTATTGTCACCCGACTTACGTAGCTGTACAAAATTTCATCATCGTATGAAGTTGGGAAATGAGTTAAATTACCGTTGCAAGGTTAGAGGATTGTGAGCTAAAGAAAAGTCTGTAATAAATGTAAAAAATAAAGAATCGTGTCGCTTTTTGAGACATGTCTTCGTCTTTTTAAAGAACTCACTAAAAAAAAATATTTAGCCTGCGTTATCATTCTGCCGATTTCAGTAACGTTTCTTATACATTTAAAAATGTGTTTTCGAAACGGTGTTATTATTTATCTTCTTAGTATAATTTTGGAAGGTATTTTAATTTTTTAATCAAATTGTTTAATTCTGTTCTCTTCAAATTACACTCTGTATTATTTTTAATTCCCTTTATAATCCATTTCTATCTAATTATAAAATATCGGCTTTGTTTGACAAATACACTTTATTCTTTAAATTATCTGAAAATACGTATTTAACTTAAAGGCAGTATTTAATATGAGAGATAAGATGACATTCTACTTCTGTATGGTCAAATTTTATGAAGCAAAGCTCTCTTCATTAGATAAAAATAGAACAAAAGAGCAACTCTTGCTAACTCCTTATTAAATATGGAGAAACCTTGATATGGATAGTTAGAATCGTGTTTACGACCTATTCATGTATCAGAAAATCGTTAATTTAAGATAAATCTGGCTACTTGACTAGGATGTAGAAAGGCAACATTATGCACAAAGTACCTGATACTTAACAAGAAGTGGAAGGTCTTCATATAGTTCATGTACTTGAGTTCTTAAGAAATTCGCATATGACTGAGCTGTGAAGAAACACAGGGCTGATTAAATTGTTGCCGAGTATGCCTACGCATCCATTGACACTAATTTGGTGTTAATGTCGTGATGCACAAAGAGCATGTGGATGTTCACAAGCTCAATAATGTGTGTTATGAAAGTTGGCACTTTTAACTCTTGTGAATCCTGTAATGGAAAGAAATTCCTGATATGGGATAGATTTCAGTAGGAACCGCGTAGAAATGTTTAATCTTGGACAAAAATCGTCATCCTACAGAGAATGTCGCTGTTCGACATTCTTATTGTTGTATTTCGTTGGGTAATAGCACCAGGATTTTCATGAACGTTCTGTAATAACTGCTCTTCTCGATCACTAACAAGTCTGCCATATTCCGCCGCAAGTTTTCTAAATATACCTGTATCTCGTAGACGTTCATGTATTTGCTCAATTATTTTCCTGTCTGACAAATATCTATAAGGGTGACGCTCAACATTCAGACATCTGTTTGCTTTTGCATTATATTCGGCGAGTCCATACCTCAAATGCGTCGTCCGTTTCCTGGTTTGAGTACGTAATTAGTACGTTTAAGTGCACACTATACTATCACTTGCTATTGTCAGAAAAGCAACTGGGAACACCGGTAAGTACGTTTAATGTATAGCACAGTGCCACCTGTTACTGCTACTCGAAATAACTTAAATTCTTCACATAACACGTGGACACGTCTAATGCACAGCGCAACGTCGTCACCTACTAGGGTGAAAAGCACGAAGTAGGAAACCACGTAAATAGTCTAATGTACTTGTACATAACGCTGTGCTCTGCAACTGTCAAATGAATAACTACATTACCCATCTAACACGTCTACTGCATAGCACAGTGAAGAGAAGTTCGTTTTTGAATTTATTTTAAGGCCTTTAAAGAGAAGTTCGTGTTAACCCATGCACACTTACCAAATTACTATTTTCGTGATAACCATCGAGTGAACCGTATTAGAACTAAACTTCCAGTATGAGAATTTCTTGATACTCTTTGATAATATTGATCGGCAAAAAATATTATCACGTAGCATAAGACAAGAATCTTAATATTATTAGTAAGTGTATTAATATTATTCACTACTCATCATACGCATGCAGTAGCTTATGGACATGTTCATATATTTATTTTCTCTTACAGGAAGCGCAGGTAGTTAGTTATATTCCAAGCCCGTCTAATGCTTTAATGATCCTGGATCAATCATCCAGGAGAGATATACGTAACAGGTAGCGATCAAGTCTTTTGTTAAGATGGAACATCAGTTTCTCCTGGTGAACCTAGGGAAAATGCTGGGAAAAGCTCAGCCAGGATGACCGGCAGCAGATTTAAACTCTAGAAAAAGAATATAGATTTATAAGCATACCTAGAGGGAAAAAGCTTTGTGTAGTGATTCACTACATGACAATGAAAATGTAATCCCTTTGCGCATGTCCTCGAAAATGAGCAGTTCAAGATTTGTAAATTATCATTTAGTTCGGATGTTTAACCCTGTGCCTTATACCCACTTTGCAGCACTGCTTTCTGTGCTTCACAATTTATGTTTATCATCACTCGTGTATGCCAAATATGCGATACAATGTTGTAGAGCAAACTGATAAAATTGTAGAGTAACGTTGACAAGATTGGCAACACTTGCAACGCGTTTGCCTCCCAATATTCACTATACTGATACAAATCAACTCCAAGATATAAAATTTTCATTTAATGCGTCTTCAATGATTTATCAGGAAGTATTACTTTTCTTTACCAATGCCAAGGGTAGATTGTTTATTTCAAGTTTGAAATCCTGTATCTCGAAAAGGACGTGTCTCCCCTCCCTCTTTTGTTTTGGTGTCAGGAATATTTCTGTGAAGCTTTGACCACATATGAAGAAGCATCCTGTGGGCTGTTCGTGTGTGAAGATCGGCATTAACCGATGAGACATTTTGCTTATTTTAGAAGCAGCATTACCTGGTAATTATCTGTTTGCTTTCCTTTTCCTTCTCTGGCATTTCGTGTGGAATTTCTAAAGGCTAGGTAAATTATTTGACTTAACGACGCCTTCCCCTTTAAATTAAACACGAAACAATCTCCTGTTAAAACAACCGTTCCTTCGGCTTAAAAGCGCTAATTCCACGAGTGCTCGATCGCTTTTTGTTTTTCCTGTGTTCTGGAGGAAAGCGGACAGAGAAAACCGAAAAGCAGGGCGGGCCTTATTGAGCTCCAGTGGTGCATGCAAAGGTTCTGATAAAGCTTCTGCTAGACTGGTATACATCATTAGTGGCGACTGTTGACAGTAGTTCACAGGAAAAGCTGTGAAAAGAACAAAGATTATGGAAAAGAATTGAGAATTGGAGTGGTGCGTCTTTGAAATCTTATCCTTCAGCTATAGTAATCTCTCTTTCTTTCTTATTCTCTTTCTTTCTCTCTCTCTCTCTCTCTCTCTCTCTCTCTCTCTCTCTGTGTGTGTTTGTTTTTGTCGGTGGGTGTTGTTCTCTTGCTGCCCTTTTTTTTTTAATGATTTTAATTGTTCGTCATTCGTTTGTTATAAAAGGTTAAAAAAAAGAATCTAGAAACAAGTTTTCTTAGACATTTGGGACTACTCTAACTTCGTCATTCTGTTTGGTACAGTCACTGTGTATATAACTGTAGTTCATACCTTTAATTTAAAAATTAATCTGACGTATTTACTTAATGCTTTCGCTTCCTTAGATTTCCATAAAGGGCCCCGCACAAAATGAGTGGAAAAAGCCTTTCAGTCAATTTTTTTGAAACTTTGGATTCCGATAGTTTATTACATCCTGAACAAAAGACTCAATGAGCATAAGTCATGAAAATTGAAATCATAGCTTCTAAGAAGCTAAATAATTGTAGGATTACCTGAAGCTGTTTATAATGTTTTTGTAAAATAAGTGTCCCATTTTCGGTTATTATTGTACCTCTGAAGGATTTTAGATACGCACATATTGCACAAATCCTCTGGTATTTGGGATAAGTTCGACACCAAAAATATGTTAAGTTTTCATCAACTCAAGTTTTGGACAATGTAATTAATGCTTGTAATCTCAATAATAATTGTTATTGATCCACAACTAAAATAAACACGTTTTCTCTTGCAATAAGACACTTCATTAGAGCTCTTGATAAAGTAACTAACAAAAAAGTTATCTTATAACATCGCTTACTCCGTCCGTCCATTCGTTCACCCGTGATCAAAAAACAAATCTCAGGAACCACAAGCTGTAGAAAAGTGGCTGAGGTGTCGTTAGAAAGATCTTATATGAACTAGCCCAGAGCCGCCGGAACCGTATTGATTAGAGCAGTGGGTTAGTGCCCTCAGCTTATGTTTACAAACTTAATGTTTCAAATTGCTTCAATTTCATTGGACATATCTGTACCAAAATTGGCATAAATATTATTTGACAAAATAGAAAAGTACCGGGGTTCCCCGTTCACAAACACCCTCGTTGTCAGTGTTGCCTACGTACCTCAAAATTTAATTTTTCAAGAACCCCACACAAAATCAATAGAAAGACCTTTCGAACAAATTCTTTGAAACCTTCTTTAGCTTTTTGATAGTTTATAGCATGCTGAAAAAAATACAATAGGCAGAAGTCATGAAAATTAAATTTAGAGCTTCTATGAAGCTAAACGAGTGCAGGATCATACAAAGTTCTTTATCATTTTTTTTTTTTTCGGTAAGAAAAGGGTGCGTGTGCTCGCCGCATTCACGTGAATTATTGTACATTATAGTAAAATTATATAAATCAAATGCGCGCTGCAATTTTACTAACAATCGCGAAGCCTGCGAGTCAGTGCAAGGGTCTCTTGATAGCATATCAGACAGACAACCATAAATTTTTATAAAATAGATTTCTAATACTGTCAACTTGATCTTAGTAACTGAGTGACTGGAATACTCATAGTATTTTTATATTGAGGAGAATAATGTTTATGTCACATTTGGTGCGATACATCTAACGGTGTAGAAGCAAACTGAAAAATTTTAAGGTACTTTGGCAATACTGATAAATGCGGTGATTGGGATCGGGGGATCACAATATTTTTATATTGTGTCAAATAATGTTTATGCTAATTTAGGTACAGGTATATCCAACGGAAGGGAAGCGATGTAAAGAATTAAGTTTTAAAAATTGGTTGGCAACACTGACTCGCTGCACTAATCAAGACGGTTCCGGCAACTGAGCTAGTCAAGACCTCTCGAACGACACTAGCTACTTTTCTACAGCTTGTGTGGTTCCTGAGATTTAATTTTTGGACAGTGAAGGACGGACTGGCAGACAGAGTAAGTGGGATTATAATGTCCCTATTTGTTAGCTAGGTTATGAAGGGTTCTAATAAAGTGAAACAGAAGTGAAGTGTTCAGTGTGTAATTTACTGTCGAAATCCAAAGTTTCAAAGAATTTTGACAGAATGACCTTTTCCACTGATTTTATGCGGGGTCATTTGTAAAATTGCTGTAGCTTCTACATTGCGATTGAAAAAAAATATCCTGAAAAATGCCAGGCAATCTAGTTAGATGGAAATTTTCCAGCAACGTAACTGATAAATAACTGATAAAACAATCCACCATTCAGTTTTGAGGGATACTGGGAGTAAAGGGAAAACCTCTGGCGGGATTCGAAACAGGATCGTCCAGTTAGAAGTCTTACTGACTAAATTACCAGTTATAAGTAGTTTCACAGGAAGGGTCACTCAGATCCCCTCGAAACCCAACTTCAAATTTCGTACACAAGCACGTCAGCCACAAAGAAATTACCATAGAAAAATTTAGCTGCCAGTTTGAACTGCCAAGACCTTTGAATAAAAGCGTAAAATTTTGACGCGGTCTATCTTCACAATGCTTGTCAAATTTCCGGAAAGTCTAAATGTTTATGTTAAAATGGGTTTTTTGAAAACTTGAAAGAGAAGAATGTTGCAGAAAATCAACAGAGCTATTGGATGAGCTGGGCACTGAAAATGTGTGGGCGCCCTGTGTCCCCATCGGGACCGACTTTGATTTTTTTTTAATGGAAACCTCAGTTTCTAATGCATATTCTGTGTCTACGAAAAAAAAACAAAAAAACAATAGATCAGAATATGTCCTGCCCAAAAGTGGGATGTGATTCCTAGGTCTAAAGGGCTGGAAAGACCCGGAACGGCTAAATATCTTGGTTAGAATGAGTTTTTTTTTTCTTTTTTTTTTCTTTTTTTTTACTTTAAAGAGACAAAATTTGCAGAAAATCAACAGAGCTATCGGATGGGCTAGCCATTTTACCCAACTTTGATCTTTTAAATAGAAACTCCTCCTACTTTTATTGTAGATTTTGTATCTACGGGAAAAATAATTCAGAATATATCCTGCTCAAAACTGTAGGATGTGAGTTCTGGGTTCTACAGGTTAGGAAAGCAGATTAATGTAGAGAAGTGTTCAAAGCTCAGGAACTGCAAAATATCTCGGTTAGAATGTGGGTTTTTGAAAATTTGAAAGAGACAATATTTGCAGAAAATCAACAGAGCTAACGGGCAGGTCACTGAAAATATGTGGAAACCCAACTTCCAATTTCGTACACAAGTAGGTCAGCCATAAGAGATAACCACACAGAAAAGCAGTATATATTCTGATTTATTTTGCCGTATGTACCCAATCTGCAATATAAAGTAGGGGTTCTCATTTAAAATATCAAAGTTGCGTCCCATAGAGCCAACGTGAGCCCCACACATTCTCATTGGCTAGTCCATCCGATAGTTCTGTTGATTTTCTGCAACTTTTGTCTCTTTCTAGTTTTCAAAAAACGCATTCTAACAGAAATATTTAGCCTTTTCGGAAATTTGGCAAACATTGTAAAGATAGACCGCGTCAAAATGTTACTCTTTTATTCAAAAGCCTTGCAGTTCAAACTGGCAACTAATTTTTTGTATGGTATTCTCTTTGTGGCTAACGTACTTACGATCGAAATTTGAAGTTGGGTTTTGAGGTGATCTGAGTGACCCTTACCTTATGAGTACCAGACCAAAACAGTGTAGCTGTAGAGGATTAGAAAAGAAATGCGTTGTCTGAACTTCGAAGACCTCCGACTTGTTAGATTCTATAACTAAGTTACCTCCACTTTCACAACTTGCGCCAATTTTTATCCATTTTCGATTTGTCAGTTTGGGATCGCAATACCCACTGATCGAGAATGGTTTTCATTTCTGCGAAAATAACCGATAAGGGGGTGACAGTTTTTGACAAGTATTGGGCATCTGGTTACGATAAAAAAACGATTTCTCATTCTGCGCATGTGCACAAATCACACTGGAACTGAAAACTGGGAACTTCCATAACGCTCCCTTTCTAGGATTACTGCCGATAACTGCAAACACTGACATTTTTGTGAATCATTACGGATATATGAAAGAACATTCTCAAAATTTTTAACAGTGTACCGTTATTGTTCCCGATTTACGATTCATACTTCACACTGTTTATGATGCAATAGGCTTTCGAATGACACCAAAGACCATAACAAATGAAAAATTTCCAGTTAGTTTGTTTTAAAAAAATCCACTTTTTGCCGATTTCCGGGAACGTAGCGCCCCTATTATTAGGTTGATGGTTATGAAACTCAGTTTGTCAATCGACCCAACTTTATAGGTAAAATATTTAGGTTGTTTCGTTATAATTGAAATCATGTATGAATAAAAGAATGTATTCATGAATTAATCTCCTTAACAATTTACCTACACCTTTTTGCGCTAGCAAAATTTCCAAAAGTTACCTGTAGCTCCTACCGTTATTGTCGCTGACTTGAGAACCATAAATTGTAATAACTATAATTGAAAAGGCTTTCGAATAACCCCATCATATACATGAGACTGTGACGTAAGAAAGAAGAGCAAACGGGAAATTTCGGCAAATTACCTTTATTTTTTTTTAATTTTCGGGACGTAGCGGACTATTATGATGACACTGATAATACATAACAGTTCTTTTCCAAAATAACATAAAACTCAAAAAGAGCAGTAGTTCCTAGAAGCACAAAATAAATTTTAATACCCAATTTTTCGTTCAAGGAATGAAAAATATATATATATAATGTTGAACAAGGGTTGTAGACAGGAAGAGAAAGGAGCAACAGGAGGCTAACATTCATTGCAGTCAAAGTCGTATTTCTGTCAACTCCTTAACTGAAAATAGCTTCATTTAATTAATTGATTGATAGTAAATTCCTGGGCCCGCAGGGCCATCCAGGGGTATTTCTTGCCCAGTTGGGCTACTTTCGTCCTTATATAAATGAAAGAAATTATGTTTGTGTCATTTATGATATGTTATATTATTTACTTGGAAATCAGGGTCTAAAGCAGGGCACACCGGCTCGCAGCAAACAGGCAGTCAGGGGATTCACTGAGCCTAGCTGTTGTGAAGATCTGTCGTTAGTGTTGGACATTAAGTGGACAGGAAATAGGCTACAGTTGATATCATCTGACTGTTAGATTTTACATTTGGTTGTATGATTTTGGGTTGCAAGGATTGGTAAGAAGTTGATGTTTTTTTTTTTGTTTTGTTTTGTTCTTCAACTTGGTTTCTCTTATCACCACCAATAGATTTAAGTTGTATGTTGTGGCGGTCGCATCCGAGGAAAGATTTATGAAATTTGTAATGTATCTGCTCTGTTATTTCTTAATATTTAAGAGTATGATAGTAGTTCTTGGTAGTACGTTATGTTGTGGCGTTTAATTATATAGTTCATATGATGAGGTAAATTGGCTTTGATGATTTTTGTGTTTGTGTGTTTGGCTGAATTTATGTATGATTTACGTCTTTCTTGCATATAAATACCGACAGCAGTAATTTGTATCTTGTTGTATAGTTCTAGTATGTTTTCTTTCCATGTATTATGTTTGTCTTATCCAGTAGCGTTCGAATTTTCAATTTGTTCTATTTTTGTTTTTGAGTGGTACAGCTCATGTTCATAAATGACCATTAAATGGAGGATATAGATTGATATAGTCGAATTTTTATTGACTTTGGGAGAGTGGAATTTAAAAATTATTTCACTTTGCCATATGTTTTTAGTCCTGCTGCTTTTCTGTTTTGTATATGAGTTCTAAAAGTGAGTCTATGGCCAAACGTTATGCCTAAATATTTGGCTGTGTAGTTGGGTGTAATTTGGCTGTTTTGATTCTAATTTGTTTTTCTTTGTCTCTTCTTGTTCCTCGACCTGACTTGTGAAATATTATAAATTGTGTCCTGTTTTCATTTACTTGAAATTTTCAAGTATTGCACCATTTACTGATTATTTTTTTAAAGTTTTTTTTATGGCTGATCTTGTAGTCCTGGCAGTGGTCCAGTACGCCGTATCGTTAGCAAAAAGCCCCAGTGGATTTTGCTGTTGCTGTGCTTCTGGAATACCGTTTACATAGATGGTGTATAGAATTAGGTTAACTGCCGCACCCTGTGTGACTCTTTTTATGTCAGTTTTCTCGGATATTTCGTTTCCGGATTTTATTTTAGTTGTTCAGCCGGTAAGGAATTTATTGATCCAGCGTATGATGGTGGTTGGAAAGTCCATAACGTAAAGCTTATATAGCAATCCACTGTGCCACACAGTGTCGAACGCACTGGTCAGGTCCATAAAGACCGCAGCAGCTCTCATACCATTATTAAGTGCTATTCGAATGTCCGTCGTAATCCGTAAGAACTGATCTATGGTAGAGATGTGTGTGGGAAAGCCTACCTGACATCGTGTAATTAAGTCTGTATCTTCCAGAAATTTGCTTAGTCGTTTGGCCAGTATGGTTTCACAAATCTTGGCAATTATATTGGTGAGAGTTATTGGGCGATATTTGTCCGAACTGTATCTGTTCTTATGGTGTTTGAGTATGTATAGTATATAGTGTGGGCTGTTTTCCATGTACGAGGGATGTAACCGAGTTTGATTGAAGAGTTAAATAATGCGGTCAAGAGTTTATAAAGGATGCGGGAGGGCCTCTTTTTAAGACGATATACGGGATTCCATCAGGACCTGGAGGTGTGTTTTTCTTCTTTTTAAGGATGTCTATGATCTCCGTTTCAGTGCATTCTGCAGGAGAGTATGGATGTTACATCTATGTTTGTCTTGTCTGTCCAATTGTGTAACATCTTGAAAATGGTTTATGAATGGACGTATTGTTGTGGCAGTATGTGTGACTTCCTTGTGCAATTTTTCTGTGGGGGTCTGTAGATGACTATTCAGTCAACTTGTCTTTGTATTTTGCATAGAATATTTTAATAATATCATTGTGTGATGTGATGGAGATGTCATCCAGTTTGCTTGGCAAAACAGATCCTGACCTTTCCTACCTTTTTGCAGAGATTGTGTTTCAGAAGGATTTGGGATTTTTGTGATAATTTTCTATTAGTGTAGAAATGAATTCTGTAGTTTTTCGCTCTCTATTTTAAGCCGATTCTTTTATTTAATTTCTTTCTGTAGCTTGTTTATTTCATGTTTTATGCATTTAGTTGGCTTTCTGTGGAATGTTCTGGTAAGCTGACGTTTGTATCGAATAAGCTGTATATCAGTCTTTTGGCCTGTAGAATAATTTTCTGCTTTGTTTCGCTTTGTCCTTATTCAAATGAAATAAAACGTTCCATTTTTCATAAACAAAACGTGGTAAAGAGAGATGTAGGGACGATAACAGATCTTTCGACATTGCATGCCAACAATTAAAACACTCACTCACCACCATATAGTCATAAGCGTATGTAACAGTGATCTAAGTAACGCATTTACTACCCCCGGACCTTCCTGACCGATAACATGTGCAAGCTACTTAAACTATGGTGTCACAACCCACTATTCTGTTGCACACGATCAACATTGTGGTTTTTCACATGCACTAGTGATGTCATCATGCCGCCTGTCCCGTACAATAGGGGTGTCCCGTATTTTAGGTAAAAAATTACGGGTCCTGTATTATGATTGGTTGAATAGCAAATTCACACATATATTTTCAATATATCAACCATTTTAACAAATAAACCATGATGGACTCGTTTCCAACTCTTTACTATACAGACTGGCGAGCAGACTCTGCTCACATTCCCAAGCTCCGCATGGCGGTTGGCGGCCTTTTGTTTGCTCTAGTTGATAACAGATACTAACGATAACTGTGGTTAGAAAAGATAAATATCTATTTTCACTTGGCAGTGCTTTGGTGTTTTTGGAGTGAAGATAAATTGTGCGGGTAGTCATATAGGTTATATTAGGGCCAAACTAGTTACTTTTATTTTAGGTTATATCAGATTTGTCCCGTGTATTTTCGAATTATCCCGTATTTTTTTAGCAGCGTCCCGTAATTAAGTCAACAAAAGGTGGCAACTCTAATGATGATATTCAGCTGGTTTCTATTCACTGCCGTATGAAGGCCTCCCAGTTTTCTTTCCACATATCTCGATCTGCTGCTACCCTCATCCATGTAGCTCCTGATAAACGCTTGATTTCGCCTACTTAGCTTGAATCATCCATGTAGCTCCTGATAAACGCTTGATTTCGCCTACTTACCTTGAATCATCCATGTAGCTCCTGATAAACGCTTGATTTCGCCTACTTACCTTGAATAATCCATGTAGCTCCTGATAAACGCTTGATTTCGCCTACTTATCTTGAATTTGGACATTTTTTCGTTTTCTTTTCCTCCTGGAATTCAGTGTAGAACATACCGTATATCGTCCATCTTCCATCTGTTACTATATTATGATGACGAAAAAACAAAACATGCTATTGGATTAAGGATGTATAGTTATTTTTAATAATTTGATAATTATATCTATAATTGATGTATCGCCTGTATGTACAAAGTGTTAAGAAACAGTGAGCGAGAGACGGGATATGAGTGACGAACGTGGTGCTCCAAATATCAATCCATGCAAGAATAGAATGCAAGTTTTTTTTAAGGATGTTTCCTTTATATTAGAATATACGTATCACCATGCAATGCATATGTTCGAAAACAACGAAAATACACGACTCAGTGGGTTCGTGGTGATACTCGCTAGTCGCTACCTTGTAATTAACGGGCCCCCGAATCGATAGCCGGTCGCACACAAGTATTTCCGAGACCACTTTAAACAGTAGCCCCCACCCTAAATTCAATGGAAGGCAACGGAAGAATATTATCGGTTTACTTTGCACAGGGACATAGGGCTATAGACTTGCCTGCGGGCAGAAACCTTATCATCATCATCATGAATGTTAAAAGAAAGAGAAGCAGGTAAGCTTGCCAAAGATAAACATAAAGTATTATCATCGTACTCGAACATTTTAATTCGATTCAATGCATTTTATTCGAGATACTATTCTCTTTTTGGTACCAACTTAATAATATGAAGTTCATTGACTTTCCTGTATAAGAAGAAATTTCTTCTGATGTGTAATTGTACTTTATATTTTCTGTTATTTTTGAGCTAAAGAAAGAACTATTATTTTTACAGTAATAGTACTTTCGTATTGTGTAGCCTCTATTTCACTTCGGATCCTCGCACCATTACATTTCGTCTTCAACATTACAGAATGTGATTATTTCTCTTTCCTTCCTTTAAAACCTACAGATAAATGCTAATATTTTAATTAATGTATACATGTATTTGTTTTAAATAAACCCAATAAAATTTCTTTTAACTGCTACTTTTCTATTTCAAAAGATAAGGGGGAGTGATATATATAACTTCAGTATGTGTGATGTAATGGGAATGATATTGGTCTATCTTTTAAAATAAACAGAAAATGAAAGAAATGAAAAGGATAATAACCTTTTCTGGTAATATATAGGAACCTTCTAACACTAAAATTTCCCCTTCTCCTTTCAACGATAATTTTCACTTCATTGTATTTCCCTTCTTTCATGCTTCTTTTCGAATATATATTTTTTCAGATCTTCTCTTTTTGCCATTCCCCTTTTTTCACATAACCTTGTGAAACATCTGAACGCCATATTAGTGTTTGGTGATAACGTTAAAATTTGAATTACAAAGCCAATTTCAACCCAACGTCCGTTTTCTTCACCCTAAAATTTCAAGAATTCTTTCCTTTCGTTAAAAAAAAAAGAAGAAATGAAATGAAAAAAGGAATAACAGAAGAAGAAAGAGGAAAGAAAATGTCTTCTGATTCGTAAATTTCTTGAATAAGAAATTTAGGAGAAGTAAGCTACGACCAAAGAAAAAAGAGAAAACAGAAGTTGGATAACGGAAGGTAGAGAGAGAGAAAGAGAGGAAAGTAAAAATGTATGTATAAGTATATTCAGTTCGTATACACGGGCACTTAACAATATGGTGATACACCATTTCTGTTTGAGTTCTCTATTTTTTTTCCATTTCTTTTACTGATATTTCGTTTTTTCCTCTCTTCTTCCTTTGTAAAACATAAAAAGCTAAAGAGAAAAAAGGGGCACATAGGGTTCATCTTTGATAGCGTAATGCGAGATGCCAACGCCAGAATGTTGTCTGTCCATTAATATTCAGCACTTTTATATATCTTTCTAAGGCAACTGCAATGGAAAAGTGGAAGGCGAACGGAATTGAGGATGGATATGCTGTCGCACCTAAAATAAAGAAAAAGAAGTAGACACCATCTTGTTTATTTTATTATATATAGCTCTGTTTCCTCGACATCTCTTAGAAATGTTTTATTTTAAATATGTGAAGAAAGGCAAGGTCTTTTTCTTTTTTTCAATTAAGTAGTACCCACAACATTGAAAATTACATTTGGAGCACATTAAGATATAATAATTCTTCGTGAGGTTAAGTTTGACTTTACACTTAATACTCTTATTATATGATATTAGAAATTCTAACAACTAATGCTATTTTATTATTTGATCGTTCCCAATCAATTTTTCTTTGTTGCAAAAATAATAACAACATTCTGAAAAGCAGTTATATTGCATATAATACCGCAGCGCTATATTAGTAACGTTGTTGAATCTTCTGACGCAGTAGCATACCGCTATTACTTTCGTAACTCTTCTACTACGGTTATTGCATACCAGAAATACTATTATTACTTCTACTAATATAAATTATACAATTAATCGTAACAGTATTCTTATAGATCTCAATATGAATAGTGGGACATTACAAAATAAAATCCAAACTTTTCATTCAAAGTTAAAAAAAAGTGATGCGTAGCAAGCTGAAATTTGGTTAAAATCTTAAATGTATCTGAGAAATATTTAGAAAATAGTATCCTAGAGTTCAAAGTTACCATAATATACAATGTATTACCAGTATGTGTAACAAATTTTAAATTACCATAAAATCTTTAATATAAACCATATTAATGTACGACTAGTTCTAATTCAAAATCAACCTCATTAAATTTTAGTTCTGTTTAGCGTGGGCATCATTTTTCACTCGAACAGTATCTAATACAAGTGAAATTGTAAACTGAGTGTCGAGTTTCCATTATCTTTTTATCAGTCAAAATTTTAAATCTGAAACTTGCAAAATGTCTATTGGCTCGAAAATTGTGCATTTTAGACCTTTATTATGAAATTTTAGGTCTTAGAATGTCTTCTGGATTATTTGGGGGTGGGGGTGAATTCTTTTCCGCCGAAAAAAGCTCAAATTCTGTATGAGTGACTAACTGAATGTCCACTATAAAAATTCGTATATTGCCTTTGTACGGTATGTTGAACAATAAAATACTATAATTACAACTGCTAAAATCAGTCGTCATTGAAAAGAAATACATAAATCGTACACACAGGGGCAAACACTCACATTCACAAGGATATATTAATAGATCAAGATTCGTTAAAATTATCTACCATTCTCTTTAAATTGCAGTTTAATAAAGGATAAATTTCTAATAATTTGTATTTTCTAACTGATTGGTTGGGGACTCTGAATCTTATATTATTTAATAAGAATTCAATTCGTATTTTATATGCTATCAAATTGTCAATACACCTTTGATCCATCACTTTCCTTCTAGTGTATAAAGATTCTAAATCAAGATAGGTAGACACACCAGTAATCATAGGTATATGAGTAAGACGGAAAACCAAATTTATAACAAAGTAGCCTTATAAAGCATTCCTGGATGGCTTCAACTTGATCTCTGACTTTTAGCAGAGAGATACCATATTATGGCAGTTTATTCTAGCATGGATCTAATGAGCACTTTATACAGCATGACAAATGTATGATAGTAATGATCGATAGTTCTCTCCATTAATTAAATATAAATCAAAATTAAACTTATGGCTTCAATGGTGATCGCATCAACATGAATATTACATTTTAACTTACTGTCGAATATGATTATTATTATTATTATTTCCATATTGGCGTGCTTTATTGGCGAACAAGCTGCTCATAGCACGAAAATAAAGTATTCATTCATAGCAGCCTGTACATATTCATAAGCAACTTAATATTTGATCGTTTTCAAGTTATAAGGTTTCATAACATTCCCTGTGAACTGCAACCAAACGAGTATTAAAACATGTTACAATAAATCGCTTTTAGTTCCTGCAGAAAGATTTCAAAGTGGAGCTAAGCGTTGAAAGAAATCAGGGGGAAATCAGAGAGACCTTCCTTCCGCTCCCTGCTGAATTCCTTACTCAAACACGCACGCATACACTCACACACTTACGCACTGAAGCCTAAAGTACTCAGAGATAAACGTTTTCCAGGATGCCAATCAAGCCAAGGTTCTCTTAAATGTTCGGCCGTTTTGTACACACACAGAGACAGCCTCTATTAGCTCGACCGACGAAGGATCAGAGAAGCAATTTTTGTTGAACCGCAGAGTGCATTCATCAACTGCATCCAATCGGAGAAATGGGAGATGTGTTACGTGGGTCTCTTCCAGTTTGGCTTCAGATTGATCATGGATGAGAAGCGATGGTTTTAACCTACAAGAAGCCGTTTTCCGTCGTCGAATGTTCTTTGATGCGGCGCTGAATACAGCTTTTGTCTATTTCACATATCCACCTCTCCTACTTCTTTGCTTTTCATGTTCCATCCCTCCTCCCATCGTTCTTTTCTACAAAGACAGTCTGTACGTTGTCGTGTACACATAATCTCAATTCCAATCACTTCTGTGTCTCTTTTTTCTAACTCTCCAATCGGCGCCATCTTGAAAAGATGCCTTCTGTAAATTGTACATGGCTCACTGCTTTGTCTCAATCTGATTTCGACAGTCGGTACACTGATTCATTGTCTTCACAAAAAAATACAAGAGTGAGGTGTGTGGAGCGGGTGCGGCGAACAGAAATATCTCACAGAAAACGTATCAGTTTGAAAATAGATTGAGCCATCCACCCAAAGGACCTGAAAACAATTGCTGTTTGGTTTTCAAGACTAATAGGAATGTCTTTGTCTATCGTGAATGTTTGTTTAATTAACATTCAAAGAGGAGACAAAGCAAGAGAATAAATATTCTATTATTTTCTAAGTTCATGAATAAAGGCCACAGATTGATACTAATATTCCTATCATCAGAAGAAGAACGCTAAACAAACAAACAAACAAAAATGTAGATTAATGAAGCGTTCGTTGAATTCAAAGGAAAGAAAGAAACGAACAGAGAGGGAGACTCATCATTATCGTTAGTCCTCTGGTCCTTTAAGGCATGTTTAGCCTTTTCCATTCATCTCCGTTTTGCTTCTGTGAGTTACTTGTTACAGCAATGTCCGTCTTTCTCTGCCTGTGCTGGTCAGTATTCTTGAGTTATCTTTCATGTTTTGAAACTGCTTTTGTCACGTTGTAAATGTAGAATAGGAATGATCGCATAAAATTTCATTAGCATGCACATTGATGCATTATGTTTCGAGTGCCTCTGTGCTGAGGACTCAACCTTCTTCGGGTTACCACATTATGCAGAAGCATCATGCAAAATCTGAAACACCATAAGAGAAATTACTTATTAGTACAAATTATTGTTACTCCTCCAGAATGAGATCGACTCTCTCATGTTAGCCTCGTGGTTCAACAAGTGTTAACCAGCTGAACGATTTAATAAGGGGAAGTATGTCCACAAAGGAATTTTGAAAAAAAAAGTGTACAAGGAGTGTTAAAATATACGTTCAGTAATATATGATTAACACTTGGCACTTCTTATAAAATGTTTACACATGGTGTAACCACGGAGGGGCACAGGGGGGCAGTGCCCCTCCAAATAGTGTGTTTGTCTCCCAAGTAAAAATTGGGAAAATAAACTAGATATATTAAATTTCAGGCACTTCGTACACGATACCTGTGGGTCAGTGCATGTGAAATAGTCTACCTTGGCTGCTAAACTCCTATCAGAATTTTTTTAAAAAATAATTATATCCCTTATATAAAGATAGTTAAAAATGAATATTATTTTATTTTTATACCAATCTATTAATTAATGGCAGCCACTTTTGTATTGCGGCGCGTGCCAAAATTTGTGTTAGCAGACATTTACGGAAAATATAGTATATACGACTCGTTTATCATAGAATATTCAAACAAAACCATTCTTTCCTTTAAAATGCGCTTGATAATTTTAGTCCTCTGCATGAAAAACCTAGAAAGTAATTGAACTGGTCAAAATGATATCCAAATGTAATTGTTGAAATATAAACAATTTCGGTTTTCAATGCACTTTTTCGCCCGAAAGAGATTGAATATCAAAGTCGATTTTTGTGCACTATGAACATATCAAAGTATGTTGAAATTTTTCACGAATTTTCGAAAATCCAAAAATTCGTATTTTATGCATATTGGAGGCCCAATATGTCCGGTGGAGCAAAATATAAAAATCTAATTTCTTCACACGTTATCCATTTATATTAATAAAAACTACGGTAAAAATGTGAGCTTTGATATTTGTATTTAAAGGTAGCTACAAATTTGGTGCAAATTGGGGTGAATAATGCGTGTGCGCGCCATGATATGAATACTGGAAATGTTTATCTCTTGTGGGAGATCAGATATAAGTCTGTATATTTACACATTAAGCATTTATGTGAGGAGAAGCTAAGGTAGAAATTTAAACTTCGATATTTTAGTTTGAAAAGAATTGTAAATTTACAAATTGGTTTGCGGGTGGAGTGAATAATGCTCGTGCGTGCTTTGGGAAATGTTATATTACCACCAGAGTGCCCAACAAAGATGTGAATACATAAAGCAGATCCTGAAAGATTTTTGTAAGAGAGCTATTAATATTTAAGAATTTCAATTATCATTACAGTACCAAAATCGTAATTCTGATCGTAATACAGGATATTTGTTTTTAGGACCATTCTTTATACGAGTTACTAAAGCACGCACGAGCATTATTCATCTCCAATTTGCAAATCTGTTACATCCTTCAAACTCAAATATTAAATATTAAACAGTGAAAAGTATGTGACTGGACCGGGGATCGTACCCGGGACCTTTGGGCAACCGTCCCAATGCGCTACCAACTGCGCCACCCAGTCGACCCACTTCCCAATCACACACCTTCCACTCTTGATGTCGTTGTTCTCTCTCGAAATCACCTGGAGAGTACCACAACTCCTAGTTGTGCTTGAACTTCCCTGTGTCTCATAATGTTGAATATCTCACACGGAAGAAATAATTTGCAAAGTTGAAATGGAGGCAACTTCCGATTTTTTCTGTACATCAAGCCTCTGTAG